>DF362127.1:1660-44655 GCA_000787875.1 Solanum virginianum
TTAGCATTAAAACTTGCAAATCTGGACAACCCTCAAGTAGCATGTATATTTAACATCCTTAAGAACTTCTATATGCCCCCAAAAACGCAATACAACGCTCTAGCGCGCCATATACATTCCTAGCGTTAAATGGAACCATAATGCGCTATAAGGCATGTTTTCATATCCTCACCACTATATGCAAAATGGATTTGACCCTAACTTATATACATACATATCATCCTCAAGAACCTCTATAAACCCCAAAATATGCAATACGACGCCCTAGCGCTCAAAATAACTTTCTAGCGTCAAAACGCTCAATTTTTTTCACTCATGAAGCCGAATTAGTATCTAGTTGGTACAAGATGCATACCAACTATTTCTAACATTATTTCTAATACACAAGAATCATTTTCAAGTTAAATAAACCCACATATATGAATTTCCCACCATAAGAGCTTATTAACCTCCAAAATTCTATTTTTGAATCTTATAGAATCAAGTTTTTTAGGCCAAAAGTACTTATTTTATATAAAAAAAATAAAGATGTTTGACCAAATTTTTGGGAGAAAACAAATACTTTCTATGGAATAGCTAATCCTTTTTTTAGAAGCTACAAAAAAAACTTTTTCCAAAAATGACTTTTTTGAAAAATATACTTTTAGAATATTTGATCACACATTAATTGCTACTCTAAGGTACTTGTTATTTCTCATCAAAATCATTTTTGAAAAATAGTTTTCAAACTAAGCTGATTTAGAAATTCGAGGACATAATAAAAAAGATAATACCCCTTCTGCCGTAAAATAATTTAATCTTTGAGGCTTTTTCAATGTTCAAAATAGTTGAATTGTTCAAAGTTCAAGAGTTCTAACAGAAACTTTTTCCATATTTGCCATTTCATTTATTGAAGTTTTATATTTTCTAGGAGATAAATTACACTATATATTTATGATTTCACAAAAGACAATAATGGAATGTATGGTGTAAATTTTATCGTTAAATGATTTTCTTAATATGTGTGTATTACCTCAGAAATTCAATTAATATGGACGAGGGAGTATGACTAAAGTAAAATGGTCCAAAATACCACCTATACACTTATGCCTTAATTGTGTACTACTACCTCCGTCCATATTATATGAGTGTCTTTCTATAAATATTTGTCTCATATTGTATGGACACTTACTAAATTAGGATATAATTAATTATTTTTCCCATTTTACCCTCCCATTAATTAGTATATTAATAATTTTTTCTAACTTAATTTAATATATATTGATATAAATGAAGGGTAAAATAATAAAATTAACTAATGCATTGATGATTTTTTAATCACCATATAAAATGAAAAATTCCTTATATTATGGGACGGAGTTAGTACCAACTAGAATAAAATGGTAAAGTTTATTATTATATTAATAATTTCTTAATAATCATGTAAAATAAAAAATATTCGTATAATATAATATAGGATAGGGGGAGTAGAAATTTGCAAAGGAGTTCCAATCATACTAGCTTGTTTCATCAATTGCCTTAAAATTTTTTGATTGAATGATCTAATTCGTTCGCATGATAGTACAGCCATACGAGCCTGTTTAATTGATGAGAGTACTTATTTTTAACTAATAATCTTGATTTTGAATACAAAAAGATATCCTTTGTATATAGAATGTTCTCCTCAACAAGGTTTACCTCAGAGGATTAGAGCACGTGGCTACAAACCACGGTGTCAGGAGTTTGCATCCCTCCTCGCCCACAACCTGCCCAACAGGGAAGTACCTTTCCCTCGGGGGAGGAAAATCATGTATAACAAATGTGAATAAGTTCGACTTGGGTTACAAAATAGTGAATCAGAAATCAACCAAAATCTTTTTTCTAAAGACAATAGATTTCATTTATCTCCGACAACAATAATATACCCAGTAAAATTTCACAAGTGAAAAAAATAAAATTTGGGAAGAATATGATATACTTAGACCTTATACGAGAGGTTGCTTCCTGGAAACCTTATCTCAAAAATCCATAAGCAGTTTTATTTATCTCCAATAACCTTTTTTCATTGTAATTTGTACAATGAAAGAATTTGCACAAACAAAAAGTTTACATGTATGAGCATGTACCGTACAAAATTGAACCTATCAATCAATCAACAAATAATTGAAAATTTTGGTATCCTCAAAAGTAACTTGACTGGGGCTGCAAGAGCTCAAGTTGTGCTAATAGTTTAGCGACTGTAGGTTTCAACAGTGAGTCCCCATTTTGTGCTAAATCAATTAGAACAACTTGTGCAGATTCAGCATACTCTACTCTATAAGCCTCAACTCTGAATATCCTCTCCAAAATCCAAAGAGATTTCTCTTGAGCTTTTAGGCTAATCCCTTCTTCAAGAATCTTGATAATTGGTTGTACACATGACATTTTCACTAATAAATTGCTCCCATTTTCCCAAATTTCGTCTTGTTGTAATGTTGCAAGGCAACTTAGAGCAGCTTCGTCCGCTGCTCTTTCGTTGCCTTGCAATATTTGGACTAGTGGAAGCACTGCCCCTGCTTTTATCAAGCAGAATGTGCTTCTTGTAGAGCAATGCCCATCATGTATTTGACAAAATGTGTCTGGAGGATGTGGAGGGGCGACATGAAAACCATCTTGATTTTCTTGATTTTCGTAGAGCTAGTGAGTTTTGAGATAGTTGAGCTAGTGATGTTGCAGCTCTACACTTAGCAACTATTGAACCACAAGTTAGGAGCTTTACCAAAACATTGATCACCCCATTTTCGACAGAGTAGTGTTGTAGTTTTTTATCTGATGGGAGGGTGAATCGGATTAATAATGTAGCGATGTTCTCTGCTAATGAATGTGGTGTTGTAGGTGTACTTGATGTCAATATGGAAACCAAAATGGGCAATAGGTTTTCTCTCATAAACATGTCTGTGACATTCTTATCACTCACTGGAAAGTTGCTTAGTATGCCAACAGCAGCAGCCTTTTCATCATCCATCGTGGATGATGATGATATGATGTTGATCAATGTATTCAAATGCATTTCTTCTAGCTGCTCCATTAGCTCCCCACCTTGCATATCATTAGACAATACATAAATCAAATTTAAAGCTCCATTCCTGATCTTGGTATTGCGGTTTTCTGTTAGGAATGGTAAGAGAAGGCGAATAGCGCCATTTTCCTTCATTTTTCTTCTGACCTTTGAGGCATTCGAACACGCAGCGATGGCATTGAGTGCTTCTAACAAGTGACACTGGATTACTGGACTAGTCAGATGAAGAAGCGAAATCATCTGCTGAGCAACATCTTTTTTCACTAGTACTATGCCAACTTCCGATTGAGCTGCTATTTTTGCAAGAATTGCGGATGCTGGCTCTCTTAGAGTCATGAGCACTGATGTTACGGAGAAAAGAAGCTGTAGCAGTGTAGCAACTATACCCAATTTTATCAGGCATTGAACATTTTCTTTCGAGGCAGACAAGTTGTGCAACGCGTTTAGAGATGATTGCTTGGCTTCTAGGTTCCCAGAATTGAACATCTTGACTAGTGGTTCAATGGCTCCATCTTGCCCCAGGTTAGCTCTATTTTGATCTGTGAGTTCCATTCTTGATAGTGCTGTTGCCATTAGAATCTTACTCATGTCTGATCCTGCAATCATTTACATAGAATATGTAGTACGTGAACAATTAATCCGTTGCTTATTGAACTGCATATAATTTGTGGGAAGTGTCCCAAATATACCTTGGTTCAAGTAGTGCACAAGAGGCTTAAAATAGCCAGCCTCAGCCATATGAAGAGCATATTGGGTATTGCCTGATAAAGAATTTAACAAATTGGCAGCATCACGCGAAGCCATTTGATCATCTCCATTAAAAATTGCAACCAACATGACAATGCAGCCTTGAATTCTCCCAACTCTTCTCCTAACTGCAGCAACATCTGAGAGACTCACTAACAGCCCCACTGCTTCTTTTTGCTCTTCCAAATCATGACCCAACGACTTCACCAGTATCGATAAATTCCCCATTTCTGCCATCTTTTCCTGCACACCAAAGTGAAAATTAACCACTCAAAATTTTCAGCTTCTTGATTCGTAATTTATTGATTCAATAAATACTAAATGTACCTTATGTTCATCGTCTTGAGCGACCAGGGCTTGTAGTATTCGGAGTATAATCAATCTCTGTTCTGCTTTACTTGAACTCAATCGATTAAACAGAACCGGGATCACTTCTTCATGATGAACCCCTTCTTTACTAATCATATGATCCAAAACCAGTGAATTAAATGCATGAAGTGCACATTTAAGAAGTTCATCATCACCATACTTGATTTGAACAACAACATCATCGATATCTAGTGTTATTTTATCGTCTTCTTCCACTATCTCATCGACATCTAGAGTTATTCTACCATCTTCTTGCACTATACCATCAGAATCTATAGTTGTTCTATCGTCTGCTTCCACTATCCCTCGATCATATGATGAGAACTCAGATTCATCTGAACTCATAATCAAATTAGGCTTATTAACAGTACTCATATTCATCATCTCTCTTCTCAGCGCCTCAATCTCCGCCTTATTAGTACTTTTGATGACATCATGACTAGCAAAGAGCACAAGACCTAAACCCCTTGCAAGACTCTGTAGTACTTGTTCAATGTGTTCATCATGTGCACAGGCCTTGGCACGTCGAAAATCGACTTCAAGTGATTCAATTGCTTTCTGAATTTGAGGATTACTAATCATAACAAGCCTTCTATCATCTTTCAAGTCATTGAGAATTGAGGTCAGTTTCTCCATAAACTCTGAGAGATGTTCTTGAGGAGAATCCATACTGTCATCTGTGGTTCCAATTGATTGCTGCTCAGTAGACACTTCTATGATTAATGGTTTTTGCTTTCACACTCATCTGAATTTTTTTTTCTTTTGAAGTATGAAGAAGAAAAGAAGAGCAAAGACTTGGTTTCAACTCTTAGAAGTAGTAGTTTGTTTGTCTTGTTCATCATTTTAGTTCATTTGACGTTTATTACAAGGGCTAATTTACCTTAAAATATTAAATTTGAAAGTTGTGGTTTGTTTTTGTATTACATGTGGCCATTTTTAAAAATAATTTTTTTTTCTTTTTATTAAAAATTTCTTATAGTATTGTTTTTCATGATAGAGATACGAAGGATATGTTTTTGGATGGATGTGAAGTCACACATCATAATAATGATAATACTTTGTATGGATATGAAGTCTCACATGATAATAATTAATGTCTGTTTCAATTTGTTTGTTTTAATTTCTTTTTAAGTTTATTTTGATATGTTTAAAAGCATAAGATAAAAAGAACATCTTTGACATGTCTATAATTTAATATCACAAGTTTTTAAATTTTATTTACTTTTTTAAATTTCATATTAAGTTAAAATAGGATAAACAAATTAAAACGAAAGAAGTAATAAACTTAATGTATGACTTGGTCCTAAATATTCTTGTATGACTTGTCCAATGTGCAAATCGCACACTCAACCTTTTCTTTTTCCTTTTCCTTTTTTCTCTTTTTCTTTGTCCTTTTTTTCTTTTTCTTTTAACTTCATTTCTTTATTTTTTTTTTTCTTTTATTTATTGTGTGGTCCTTCTTTGATTATACTTTCAACAGTCGATTAAATTATTTTAGGGAAGGACAACACCAATAACTACGTAGAGGATCTAATGCTATTTATTATTGCTGTTAATATGCAAATAATATACGAGTCAAATTTACTTTTTGAAAATATTTTACGCAGATCATTTTAAAAATTTAAAAGGATAAAGACAATATTCATTATGAAATTTAAATTTGTCAATATGGGCTAGGGCCGTTAGGCCAATCTAGCCTAATCCGTGATTTAGTAGGTTGAGATAAGATTTTTGGAGCCCATTTAAAAAAAAAAAACTACACGACAGAGCAACCATATACCATTATTTAGGATATTCAACTATAGTTTATAATTATTACTGTTCATAGCTATATTATCAATTTTATAACAATAAATTAATTATACATGCACTTACTATATATATCAAGCAAATGTCCAGTCATATTCTCTCTCTCTCTCTCTCTTAATCTCAAATCAAATCAATTTATACTGCAACTTATGACTGTGATTTGAATATTTTTTTTAAATTTTTTTTGTATTTATTGGTATTAGTATAGTTATGTATGAAAAATATTCAATGTATTCAATTGTATTGTTTCTTGTTATATATTTGTATTCATGTGATTTTTCAATTGAAAGGTAAGTATCAAACACACTTTAACATTTATAAAACCATTAAACAGTTAGACGTATGTATTTGCATCAATTTTTGTATTTTATATCTTATGTATTTATATTGAAAGATACTAATATGTAGTTTATGCTTTCATATGCTTTTGAATTGAATGATAAGTACTAAATACATTCCACATAGGTATACTTTTCAATAGTTAGAATTTTTGTATTTGCTTGTATTTGAAATCAACTGTTAGATAATTATATCAATATATATTTTGTATTTAAATCTTAATAGTTAGAATTTTTTGTATTTGCATGTATTTGAAATCCGCTGTTAGATAATTATATCAATATACATTTTATATTTAAATATACAAAGAAACATGATATATTTCACGAAAAAAAGGTGAATATAACAACATGCTTGAATCAAATGAAAACAATCAAATCACACATAAATGGATATAACATGAGATTTTAATGACTTAGATATAAAAAAAATTAACAATTTTTACGAACAAAAATAAAATACAACTTGCTTGACTAAAATGAAAACAATTAAATATAAACAAATTTAGCCTTAAAATTAAAATTGTATAATAATATTTAATACAATTAAGGGAAGATTGACAATTCAAAATGGAATAACCTAATTAGTTGTAATTTGTTATTACTATTTTACAACAATAACATACCCAGTGGAATTCCACAAGTGGGGTCTAGGGAGGATAGAATGTACGCAGACCTTACCGCTACCGAAGTAGAGAGGCTGTTTCTTGGGAACCCTCATCTCAAAACTCATACGCAGAACGAACTAGATATGATCAAAAGTAAAAGTAAGAAGTAAAAGTAAAAGTAAAAGAAAGCACATGACAATATGAAGGTATAATATAATTAACACATAAACAACAAATACTGTGCTAGAAGGAAAACACTGCTACTCAACCCTATAGGCCCTCTGACTGCCTAACCCTACTAACCAATTATCCTACTATCCTAATTTGCTACCTCCACTTTTTCCTATCTAGGGTCATTTCCTCCGTGAGATTAAGTTTCGTCATATCCTGTCTAATCACCTCCCCCCAGTACTTCTTCGGTCTACCTCTACCCCTCTAAGTACCACCTAAAACTAGCATCTCGCACCTCCTAACAGGAGCATCGAAACTCCTTCTCTGCATGTGATCAAACCATCGCAATCTCGCTTTCCTCATCTTCTTTGCCACCGGGGCTACCTCTAGTTTCTCTCGAATGGCCTCATTCCTAACCTTGTCGCTCCTGCTATATTTGCTTCATCCCTTTCAACACTAAATTTGTACTCCAAGTGCTCCATTTTGGTCCTACTCAACTTGAATCCTTTGAATTCCAAGGCGTGTCTCCAAGCCTCCAACCTATCGTTAACTTTAGTCCGAGTTTCATCAATCAGTACTATGTCATGTACTATGTCATCAACAAATAGCATACACCATGGCACCTCCTTCTGGATAGATCACGTCAGCTCATCCATCACTAAGGCAAACAAGAAAAGGCTCAACACAGATCCTTGATGGAGTCCCATCTCAACAGGAAAATACTCTGAGTCTCCTCCCATCGTTCTTACCCGAGTTACACAGATCCCTGATGGAGTCCCATCTCAACAGGAAAATACTCTGAGTCTCCTCCAACCGTTCTTACTCGAGTCTTGGTTCCATCATACAGTTATACACTTTCGTTAATAACATATGCATAGTATATACTAATATTAAAATATTAAATTAATTGCCCATATTTTTATATTTTTTCCATATAACTAGTAGCTATTAAAGGTAATTATAATAAATGTAGCTAGAGAAATATCATAACTCATAAAATATACCCATTTCTGTAAGTTTCTCTTTAAAAAATGAGTTTTTTAGCCCAATGTGAATTAGCCTATTGATTTGTAGGGGTTTTGCAATATGAGTTAGGACGACTCGTGGGTCAAATTAAAAAATAATAAAAAATAAAAATAAAACACAATATTAAGAAAAGGGAAACTTACACACACACACACACATACCAGATTAAGAAAATATTTAGTATTTATAATAATAGCAATTTATTTTAGTTGAACACGTATAGTACATTTATAATGAATGCATAATTTACTTTTACTACAAGTGCAGATTTATCATCGTATTGCTATAAATAGTAATAAATAAAAAGTATTGCTAAAATCAGTAATTATTTATTAAAAAGGATCTGCTTAAGTAATTTTTTCTAAAAATAATAAGAGTCCAAACTCAAAATTCATTTAAGAATTTTTAAATATTAAATTTTTGATACAAATTATATTTTTATAATATGTAATAATAACATTAATACCATGTAATATAATCTCTTTTTTTTTTGTTTTCCAACTAGTGTCCGATGTTCGATACCCAAATTGGAGCCCGACTAAATCCAGATTCGCGTCGAAAATATTATCTTATTACTATTTATTTTAATATTTTTAAGTTATAATTTAATTTAAGAACTTATAAAAAAGTATACTTGTAAAAATATGGGTTGACCCGGCAAGTTCGCAACCCACGTACTGATGAAGCTAGCTGTTTTCTAGCCACTGATCTGTTAAATTTTAAAACTTATATAAGCTCTCGAATAGAATAGACCAACCTGTATTGACAACTCTAATGAAATTGATTAACCCCACAAATTAAGTTAAATAAAATGTAACAGAACATTTTTTAATGGAATTTATTATGTTGGGAAAAGAGGAAGTAAACGCAAACTTTCCCCAAATTTGGAATTTATTTTCCTACACGTTTCCTACTTTTTTGGAGTAATATAGTAACTAACTTTCTTCTAGATTACTTACTTCCTTCATTTTATTTATTTAATTAATTTTTTATATATAATATTCTATATTGCATTAGAGTTCAACCATTAAAAATTTGCATTGAATAGTTTCATTCAAAGGGTAGCGCTCGTAATCTCTAGTTGGAATTCGTTGATAGTTTCCTCTCATTTTAAAGTAAGTTGTATTTTTACCTTTTCTTATTTCAAAATAAGTGAAATTTTACATAATTAAATATTAATAATATTTTTCTAATTCTACTCTATGTGAATTTTTTTTAAATTACATAAAGAAAAAACTACTAAAAAGTAAAAAAAAAAAATACATTTTTTAAAAAAGATTTGTTAAGGGTATAATTGGCAAAATATATTTTACTTATTTTATTTTTAAAAAAGGCATTTGATTGAGGACGGCTTTGGACCATTTGACGGGGCCGGCCGGGCGTCGGCTGTGTTAAATAATGTGGACACACGATTAGCAGCTGACTAAGATATTTATTTGGAAAAGATATAATAATTGGTATTCCATCTAAGGTCTTTATTGGACATGACATGTTTTAGGATTGAAAATGTTAATTTTATTTTAATTTATTTATTTAATTTTAATTCCGCATAAAATTTAAAAAAATAAAAAATAATTTTAAATTTTATGAACTTACATTAAAAATATATATAATGCTAAATTATTATTTAATTTTATAATGTTAAGTATATCATGTAAAATATTAAAATTAAAGAATAGTTAAAATTTAAAATAGATTTATAAAAAGTAAGATACTCACGTTGAAATTGATGAAATATGTTCTTTGGTATTTGCTGGAGGGACGTTTACTTTGTTTTGGATGAAGATAGATGAAAGGGTTCGTGGATATTGAAATTTTGTGGGATTTTAATGTGTTGATTTTTAGTAGGGGTGAACAAAATTAAATCGCAAATCAAGTTAACTTGAGAAAAAAATTCGACTAGTGGTTTGATTTGACTTGGTTTGGTATTGACAAAAAAAACCCGATTATATTTGGATTGGTTTGATTTTGATTTTAAAAAACTAACCCGAGGCCAAACCAACCTGAAATCATATATATATATATATATATATATATATATATATATATATATATATATATATATATATATATATATATATATATATATATATATATATATATATATATATATATCCTCTTTAACATATTATTTTTAATTTAACTTAAAATTTCGAATGATCTAATAAACGCTATATATATATATATACATATGTAATATAGATGTATTGCAAATGTCTTAAAATGTATTAGACTTATTTTGATAAAAAAATCTAAATTTATATATTTAAAGTGAATTATACATGTACTAAGATTAGTTTATATGACTATCAATGGTAAATAATTTTTAAATATGGTATATTTAGGTAAGTTTTCCATATTCGTAACTCTAAAGCTCAAATTAAAGCTCAAATCAAAGTTCAAATCAATTCTAATACCAGCAAAAAAAAATAATCCAACACTAAGAATGACAATAATAATGAATATTTGTCTTTAGTTCATTATTATTTTTTATTGATATTTTTGTGTCTTCACTAATATCACATTTTGTATTTTTCTTTAAAAGAAATCTTAAATATTTATATTTTTAGGACTAAAGAAATATTTGTAAGTTAATTATATGTTTTTATAAATATTTTATCAAAAAATTAGAAAAAAAAACTCAAAAAAAATGAGAATTTCAAAAAAAAAAAGTCTAAAAATTCGAGTTTGAAAAAATCCAAAAAATTCGAAAACCCAAGAAATTCGAAAAAATTCAAGGTTGAAAAATTCGAGTTTTATTGGTTTGGTTTGATTTTTATATTTAAAAACCCGACACAAATGGTTTGGTTTGATATTTAAAAAATGCGAACCAATCCAGTCCATGAACACCCTTAAATTTTTTAGTTAGAATTTTTGAAGGTTATTTTATCCTAAATTCTAACTCATGCCAATAAGGTATTTATTCTCTTAGAAGGGCATCTCAAATATTCTGTAAATTCATAGAATATTTCTAAGGATCAACGAGATCAAATAAATCTCAAGGAGGTCTATATCAACCTAGTTTGAGAAATACACCACTATAACTTTCGAATCACGAAGACATTGTATAGCGAAAAAGAATCAAGGAGGAACAGAATTGTACCCATATTGTTTTATTAATAATATTCTTGTTTTTTATATCTTATTTATGGTTGATGTGTTTTTTATATATTTAAAATTTGTTTAAAACAAATTGGCGTGCCAAGTGGAACCAAACCTACCATTCATCTCTTCTCTCATAAATCAAATCTGCAAATTTGAAGCTACAAAATTGCAAAAGTTTAATAAATGAGTGCTCCAAGTCTCGTTTGCAATAAACTTTAATGTGATAAACATAAATTACAATCACAAACAAATATGAAGAAATATAATTTTATTAATAAACAATATGGATACAAATCTATTTGTGAATGGATCTAAGAAACTTATATGAGCAAGATGAAAAGGAGAATGGAAAAGGCAAGAACTTGACAAATCCACACACGCAGTCTGAAAGAATGAAGAGTCATCTAGAAGCTTTGAGTAAGATAGTTACTTGTGTAGGAGCATCTAGACTTTCCATCCGATATTTTAGGGCAGCAAGTGGGCTTTCGGAGCCAATATATATCTTGGGTCTGATTAAAATGTTGATTACTCAATAAATGGGCCATGAGCCCAATATTTTTTTAAAAAAAAATATTTGTGAATTTGTTCTCTTGATTTTTTTTCTCCGAATGTTCTTCGTGATTTGAGGACCTTTAGTATCATATTTCTTAAAGTAGGATGATTTGCTTATCACAATCTAATTCATCGGGTCATGCGATCACCTACTCTAATACCTAGATAGAAGAATCATATATTTTCAACTAACTAAAACATCATACGACTAATGAACAAAATTGAAGATAAAATTGAAAAGGTCTTTGAATTATCAAGTACACGGTTAAAAATCCAGTTTAAGTTTTTAAAGATACATCTAATATCTCCATGGATTCTAGTCTGAGCAGATACAAGAGCTTCTAAGAATATAGACAAATAAAATAGTGACACAACTCCCACAATAAGAAAGGAAGAGTAGAAGTTGTTGAAATCGTCTTCATCTTCACCTAAAAAACATCATCGATCCTACAATCAGACTATGCTAAAAAGGTATAGGAAGAGTAATATCAATACAAACAACACGTACTAGTAGGTATTATCAATCTACCCGAATCCACCACACAATGTAAAGTAAATATTCAAAAACAAACATGCAATAAGGGACTGTACCACCCAAACTTTTACCCGCACACTATTACCATTTCAATCATCTTAATAACTTTAGTATATAACGTGATCTCAGCCTTTGAATTATTCTGCTGCCAACTCTCATATAAATCAGGGTGTAGCCATTCTACTCCTCATAAATAATTAGGAATTCTAAACTCGCAACTGCTAACTCGGTCTAATCAATCTACCATTTTAGTTTAATCGTCTCAACTACGCCTGGTCTAGGATATTTAGTAGCTCATTTACAAAATGGACACATTAAGACAGTTGAGACTCATCTCCCTCTGATAATCCATCATGGTAGGATCCAACCCACTATGATGGATTCGTCATAGAGGGTTTTCTCCTGTCAATGTGGCCTACATGAGGATAGAAATTAGGACTTTTTTTTTCAAGCCCCCCATTAATACACAAAATCATAGTATAAAGCATATTTTGACTCTAAGTCATCGGTTCGTTGCTTAACAACCCCTCAATCACTCTCTACATGTTCATATGCAACTTTACATCGAGTTATGTAAAATATAACAAACAATGACAAAGGATTGAACAGAGGATACATAATCACATCATCCATATAGCATCACTTGGACCCCTAGTCCTTTCATATCAATTGTTACATAAGATGAGCATGATCAATCACAATTATTTTAATTCCTATGTCATTGTACATGTAATCATATTTGTTCACAAATAACAATCAATAATTGTCCTCTCATGGAATCCACACCCAAACTGTTAGCGTGTCAAAACGTGAAAGGCAATTTAAAGGTTAGCATGTTAGAATGTGGCACGATATAATAATGTGTTAGAGCATGACATTTGATCCAATTATGGATTTGAACGTGATATACAATCTAATAATGTGTTGAAACATGATATTCGATTCATAAGTACAAACATAATCACAATCATAGTCACATTCAGAATGAATAATGCACAATTGACCAAATTCGAGTTATATATTCATTGCATGTGATTAGATTATGATAGGTCATCAATTAATTTATATTGTCATTCTCCTTTTTACATATACGATAGAAATACTATGAAATAGTTAACATGATATACCACACAAATGAAAATATTAAACCATCACTTACAATACAATCAATCTGCTTGAAACCATAAGTAAATCAACACGTTCGTTATAGGGTGTTATCAATATGAACACACCTACATGTATATGCATATATATCAATAATCAAATATTAAACATCCTTGATTATCACAAATCTAAGACTAATCACATTTTGCATAGTGCATTTCTATCCTAAAGGCAATAACTATCACATTTAGCCATCCAAACTCCATGCTCGAAGGCCTAAACATGATTTCTCTTGTCAATATACATTATACTATACGATGGGAAAAGATTTGCAACTACTAAAGAAGGAAAACCTAGCCTACCTGGGTGCCAAACAGATACGGAAGGAGGACAATACAATTTTTGACTTCTAGGCAATGAAATAGTGAAGGTAGGCTTGAAATCTGTTGATTGTAGTCTTTTTTTTGCGCTTAAATCCCTTCTTCTCAAACCTAGAGTGGCCTTTTGAGGATTTCTAAGGCGACTTTGGTATGTGTTGAGCATTCTAAGGAAAAGAGGGTAAATAAATATTCATGTCTTTTATTTTTGATCCATTGATCCCACTATGGCGAGAATATATCAACGCTAGTCTAGAGAAAACTAAGAGCCGTGAAATTCATCTCATCCCTATAATGACAGTCTGGGTCATTATAATAGATACCAATTTATCCCCTGTTCCTTCCCGAACAACAAGTGGAGGAACAGACACGAGTCAGTTAGAAACTCTATGAACAAAGCATGACTCTTTATGGTAGACAAAGAATAAAGTATCTCGAGGACTATGCATTATGAAAAGGGACCCCATGGATGGATCAAACTTTTGATGAGTAGGACAGAAATGCAAAATATCGTTATTAATTACTCTGTCTGATCCAGCTATAGATGCTTATATCTCGATATGGCGGGACTGTTATGGTGGGATCCTTGTCGACAAGGCGGGACAAATCAATTAGTCATCTTAATAACTTTAGTCGATATGGCGGGACTGTTATGGTGGGATCCTTGTCGACAAGGCGGGACAAATCAATTAGAACTGGAAAAAAGGAAAAGGGTTATGGATCTCCTCATTTCTTCCTTTACACACCCATGACTTCCAAAAACTCTATCAAGCACTTCGCCCCCAACATCAAATCTAAGGTAATGTTTCTAGCCCTTTACCCTAATTATTTTGCCTTTTACTTGGCAATTTGTAATGATCCAAGCCTACGGTCTAATCGTCATACAGTGAATGAGACACCCGTGGGCACCTCACCCTAGTCTTCTTAACATATCAAGTATTCATAGGCATAAACTCATTTGTTTTGTGAAAACAAACAGAATAGGGTATGTAGGATATCATTTGAAATAAAACAACATCTTAAAACATATAGAGTGTCCATGAACATAAGAACTAGATCATGGATAAACGGGAATGGATAAACGATCGATCTTTCATCAAATAGAAAAGATTTCAAATTTAAACAATATAGAAAGTAAAAGCCTCCAAAAACCAACATATACATCTAGTCCAAAATATATAGCAAGAAAGGAAATAGGTGGAGTCTCGAACTAAGGGCTCACCAAAATAACACTAGTCTTGAAACGCCGGAAGAACTAGCCGCAAGTCGGGGGAGGAGCAACTATCCGTACATGGTGAAATCATGTAGATAAAATATGCCTTAGTACTTTTGGAATGTAATAAGTATGTGAGATGCAATGCAAATATGAAATTGTAATTCCATCATTCATAAGTTAAAGACTTTAATAAATGAAACTGTAAGGACAACCTATACATAAGCTTAAGAATGCACAAGGAATTACGTTCAATATGAGTAAAAGAAATGCATAAATAAAACACATATGATGAAACGAAAAACATCGATATTATACTTTTATGGGAATGGATCGTAACCAACCTATAAGACCATGTGAGCTACTATATAAAATCCAACATAACCCCCTACGTTGGCACGATGAGACCACTTGTCAGGTGGAGATCCATCTCTTAGCATGTTTTAACATAAATGGCTTATATGGATCCACTAACCTAGCCTACAAGATCTCCTATGGCAGCACATAGTTAATGGGCCAATGGTTGCTACTAGGGTTTCCTTACTGAATCCTACCTCAATGACTCATCGGTGCTAAATCAACCACAGAATACTTTAAAGCATATACATAGTCATGTAATGTAATTTAGAATCATAAGTAGCAATTTCATAGGAGTAGCTTGAAATATCATAAATCACCAAGTGAGAATTCACCTTTTACGTTGGGGTCCATCATAAATATCTTTAAAGGCAACACCAATATGCTTATATCTTTGACAAATTTAATAACTTTTGATCGTTCTTTTATGCCCTCGTCATCAACATATACCATGCAAAACCATCTTTGAACTTAGTGGGCCTATGCATTAACTTGAAAAGACATGATTCCATGAAATAGTGCATAAACATAGTAAAATATACAACTTTAAAACAAAGATTTGATAGCCCACACATCATTGAATAAAATCCTAGGTATGAAATTATAGTTATCAACTTAGTATTCATGAAAAAACATGGTAAAGCATTACATAACATCATTGGAGACAAAATACATAAAAATACATCATAAAAAAGTCATTTAAGTCATAGGCGTGCAACTTGATACTTTTCAAGAACTTAAAGAAAAAGGATTTATTAAAGGACTTTGTGGGTGGAAGGTACCTACAAATCAAACTCACATACCTTTTGATTGACCTTAAGGAAAGGTTTAGAGAAGTTGAAGAAGGAAATCCTTGAAAGTAACCCTAACTTTGCTTGAGAGTGTTCTTGCCTTGTAGTGCTTAGGAAATTTTGAGATAATGAGATAATGAAATGAATGAGAGGATTTAGGAAGGTTTTGGGTCTGATATAGGGGCTAAGGAACCCCAAAAGACGTAGTTTTAAGTCTAGGGTGCGTGGAATGGACAAAAATTTTCTTCATTAAAACTGTCGAGTCATGATCCACGCCCCCGATTATGGGCCGTAGACCAAACCACGAGTCATAATTTGAGTCGTCCTGTTCTTCTTTTTCAATCTTCAGAGACTAATTTTCGAGCAACCAATCCATGAGATCGATCTATGGCTCATAGACCAATCTACGGATCATAAAAATCCCTCGTGGTTTCCTTCCACACTTAGCCAATTTTTCATTCTTCAGGACTCTAAGCACGAGACCAAACTACAGGCCATAATCAAGACCATGAGTCATCCTGTTGTTCGTGATTTCAACTTCAAAAACTCATATTTCCCATCAGCTCAGGGCTTCAATCCACAACAACTTTCTATAGTCTATAGTTCTTTTTATAGACCATAAACAACCTTCATAAGTCCCTTTGACACTTAACCCAATTTCAATCTTGTAACCCCCAATCTACGAGCCTAGTCTATGAGTTGTGAATTCAACCACAGACTATAAACTGAGTTTGTACATTGCCTCACAACTTTTTTCAGTTCCATTTTTTCTATACTTTTAGCCTTTAACTTGGGGGTTCTCCCAATAGCGGTTTAATAACTTAATTCATAATCAGACCCTTAAATTTGACAAAATATATAATTTTGATACTTCAATTAAGTTATGTTTCACTTGAAACATATCAACTCCTAATAAAATGTTTAAATTTAACACTTTCGATTCAAATTTGAAAGAACTTTTACGCATATTTTCATTTATTGATTAGATATTTAAGCTAACCACATAGAAAAATGTCCAAATTTTTCCAGCTTATTAAAGCAGCAACAACAACAACAAAAATAAATACCCAGTGAAATCGCACAAAGTAAGAATTAGAAGGGTAGAATATATACTGACCTTGCTACTACCCATGAAGATAGAGATGTTATTTTCGAAAGATCATTGGCTCAAATTATCCGTCCCAAGTAAAAGAAGAACAATAGATATAGAATAATAGGTAAAACATAGAATAGTATCAATTTTACAAGAAAAATAATAAAAGTAATAAATAATATGAAGAGCAATAACAACAAAATCATAATAGCACGATTAATCTTATGACACACCTAAAATAGTCACAAAGCAAAACAACATTCTACCCTTACTATTCTTCCACTCTAATACGTGACCTCCACTCCTTTTATCTAAGGTCATGTCCCGATGATATGAAGTTGGGCCATGTCCTGTCTACTTACCTCTCCCTAATAATTTATTTAGTTTACCCCTGCCCCTCGACGTAACTCCTAAATCCAATTTTTCGCACATGTTAAGGGGGGCATTGACACACCTACTCTACACATGTCCAAACCATCTCAATCTCACTTTTCTTAGTCTATCATAGAGGTCACTCCCATCCATCTCAACATTCGCATCTCTGCAACATGCATCTTTTGAGCATGTGAGTTTTTGACTGGCCAGCGCTCCACCCCATATAACAAAAATGTTCTAACTACCATTCTGTGAAACTTATCTTTAATTTAGGTGATACTTTCTTATTACAAATACTCCAGTGGCAAGCCTCATTTCAACCATGCTACCCAATGCAATGTGTGACATCATAGTTGATGTCCTCATTACTCTTAGTGACGAACCCAAGATATTTAAAGTTTTCTCTCTCGAGAATAGGTTGAGTGACAATCCTCACTTTCATATCTGCATCACAATATTGAATTTGCACGCCAAGTATTAAGGTAAATGGATATAATTAAAGAAAATGAAATATTTCCAATTAGTGAGATTTCATCTCTTACTTGAAAATTCGTGATCAAGCCTTCACTTTATTCCTAGAATCGTGCCGGTAACAAAAAATAAACGAATAGAAACATCCATAATTTTTTCTCAAAATTTGAATCCAAACTTGTAATAAAAACAATTTATGAGACCTTGTAGCTAAAATGTTATCAATTCGACTGTCTAAATGAATATGTTGATAAATTTCAAGGGGTTGGTTATGTAACATTGGATGCCATATGACGTTTTAATTTTAATATCTTATGAAATGTGCTTAGATGTCTCTTTCAAAGAAAATATAGCACTTTTCAAAAGACTCAAGTAGTTACTAGTTATATAGCAATAACAATAATGTCAATAGCGTAATTCACCATCTATTGCATCATGATATTTTCCTTAAATTTAGCTCATTTCTACATTACAAGTTGCCCCCAACTAATTGTTTTATAAAATGGGAAATGAAAATATTTGATTTGATAGATCGGAATATGAAAAGATGTGTTTGAAAAAATTGGGATTGAAATGAAAGCGTCCACAAGTTTTCAATAAAAACTTTAGAAACCAAGATTAGTTACAGAGGCAAGCGATCTAACAAGTGAAACGAAACTTAAAATCAAAATATGTAACCCTCCAAATCTATAATTTTTAACCGATTCAAACAGTAGTTCATTTCAACTTACTTTACAATGAGGAACCACGTACAAGTCGAATTGGTGCGGCCTATGCTCCATTCCCACACCCTTCACCCAGGTTTTTCCCACCTCCAATCATTACAAATAATCGATTACTGATTCTGATGATATGGACTATTAGCCGCCCATGAAAGCACGGTGTCACTACAAAGGCGGGGCAGTGTACAAATTACTCGTGGATTTTAAACCATGTTTCGCTTGTGGAAGTCGATGGTAGGCAACATAGTTTTGCATTTGCAGCTGCTCCACCACATCAGGTCTTTGACCTGACAGCCTTCTTACAGATCAATACATCTTAGGGCAGCTAGCAATCAAGTTCCATGTGGTCTAGAGAAGCAAACTTGGAGTACAGCTGATATTACTCTTCCGTCTTGCTTTCTGCATTCGAGCTGTTCTCAAGGTTCACTCCGTCACTATCAACTCTTTGGTCCTTCCCATCAGCCTCTCCATTTGACTGGTTTGCAACCAACATCCCTGCATCATCATGTGGAACCTCTGCGGACCCGGTGGATGTGCCCAGTCCACCACTATCAACTCTTTCATCATCCCCATCAACCCCTCCATTTGAATGGCCCACAACTAATTTCTCTCCATCATCAGGTGGAACCTCCGTGGACTCCATTGATTCTGAAGGCCCAGTATCTTTTGCACCATCTTCCATGGTAGTCTTATCAGTATCCATACTATGAGATGGGGACATCACATACTGCTCAACACTTAGCTCGGGGACTGATTCTGGGTGAGTTGGATACTCAATATGGCTCATCATCCGTGCCTGTGCAGAAGATACATGTACAAGTCAAACACCAAATTATTGGAAAATAAATACCATGATAATGAATTTGTGCATACACTTGTTAGATTTCAAAGCAGAATACTTCTTGAATCCTGCTTTGAATTATGATATGCTCCTAAAAGCGGTAAATTGAGAACTATTTCAGCAAACATTAAGAAAATATGATGTGCTCATAAAAGCTGTAAACTGAGTTGAGCAGAAGGTAGTAAAGACGGAAAAGAATGTCTTCAACTACACAAACTAGAGATGAAAGAACAGTTCCTTGACATTCACAGCATTGCTACCATTTCATATTAATGGGGGACTACACCATCATGGACCATCCTAAAATCAGTGTATGTATCTAAATTTCATAGAACATAGAAGACACCCAAGCATGTCACAGTAGATTACACCAGCCTACAGTATATTATTATTTATCGATGACTTGTGAATGAACTTTTACAAAATAAACCAAAAGTGGCAACACCATCATCCAGTGTCCCCAGATATCAACAGAGGAGTCGGACTACTCCCATTAACTAACATTTTGAATCAACTCGACAAGACTAAAATAGCAAATTGCTTAAGGCTTCCAAAATGTGGCGACCAAATAAATTATCCATATCTTGCAGTCAGAGAACAGATACCTGATAGACCTGATGCATCTTAAAATTCACAATGGCCTGCATTTCCTCAGGCCCACTAACAAGACTGACTGGTCCAGTTTCCCCAACAGGACGATTTGTCAAAGATGTGGCTTCCTCAACATTTAGGGCCAGGCAATCAGGTCTCTCTAAAAGAAGTCGAAACGTTGGTTGAAGTTCATAACATTGTTCAAAAAGAGAACGTCTACAAAAAACATAAAGACCCAGACGAGCACGGGACATTGCAACAATCAATCTTCTGACATCACGGAGGTGCCCAACAAAGCGTGTACGGACCAGAGACAATAAGATATAATCATTCTGCTGACCTTGAAATTTATCAACAGTTGCAACCTGTCCCAAAAAATTAACAAATATTTCAGAGTGAAAAACTATCAGGCATTTATTAATGACTTCCCCATTGTTTGTTATGGGGGCTCTTGAAATGATAGAGAAAGCATTCATTCGAAAATAGGGACACGATACATTTTTTATGATTTATTGTTATTCGACCTTAAACAGTCATACTTCAACACAAAATCCCTTCTTCCAAAATCTCTCCCCTCCCCCACCCCCCTTTCCCCGAAGAAAGATGCCAAAGAGAGAACAAAACTGAATTTTGTTTCTCTAGTCTAATGACCATCTTCACTTGTTAAAAAAGTGTCTTAAGAGGATCTTCAGTGCAGAAGTTCAGAGAAACTTGCAAGTTATACACATTCACATGTTACACTATTCATGACATTTGAGGTGGTAATATCCCCCGCTCTTAAAAATCATGATTCAACAGAACCACCCCTTCACACCTCAGTCCTAAGAAACATGCCAAAGAAAATAAGTTAAAGAAAAGCTTGCTTTCCAATTCTGATAAAGATCCTCACTGGAACAATCAAATAGAGCTCAAAGTAGTAAAAAAGCATATTTACCTTCTGTGGAGGACCAATAAAGTCATAAGGGACACATCTTCTGTTTATAACATCGCGAATCAAAAGTTTCTGACCATTGTAAGTAGTCAAGATTGATATCTTATTCGCAGGATATCCAAGTAATCGCATATACATATAGACACTGACTATGTATTCAGCCTCTCCCTCATTTTGATAGAACCAGGGTGAAGGGGCACTTTCACCTCTGCCATTGTAATCAGGCACATCTACCAACTGATAGTCATATGAGAATCCAGCATTTGCTTTATGAAAGACCGGATTCTCCTTCACATAAGGCAGATCCCCTAGTTCTCTGTATCTCCAATTGTAAAGCCGAGCTAAACTTGGTCGTGCTCTACCCTGAGCATTGAGCTCAATATATGGAATTCCTAGTCTCACAAATCTTGTGAAGAGACTCTGATCCATGTGGCTGTACTTCTGAAAAGCCATATTTTTCACAACAGGAGGCAATTGATGATGGTCACCAATCAGTATACAGCGTTTAAGCCGAGCATAGCCATCTTCCTGCCTCTGAAGCAACATCGGGATGAAAGTTTCAATTTCCAAAATTTGGGCACTTTCTTCCATCAACAGGTTGTCATACTTAAAACCCACTTGAAGAAAATCCTTCCTTTTAAGCGCCGCATGAGTGCAGGTCATTGCGACAATTTTTGCCTGTTTGGTCATCAGGTAATTAGACCGATCAACAGTGGACTTGAGTAATTCAAATGCCCTACATTCTTCGAGCTCTTGAAACATCGTTTTCAAATGGCGAAAGCAACCCTTAGCTGAACGCATGTCCTTCTCAAAAGACTGACCCGTGAAAACTGGCTGGGGAGTATCAGAAAAAAATTCCTTAAAGGGAAACCTATCCTGAACGATTGTTGGGTTATCTTGCTCTGCAGCGCAAGCAGCTAAAAATTGCTCCCACCGTGAGTATACATGAAGCAGCCAGAAGTATCCCGCAGTTTCACATGTATAACCAACATCTTCCGGTAGTTGAAGGGACCTTGCAAGGCGTTCAACTTCACTGAGCAGTTCTAGCCGCCGAACAAGCATGGCATTTACTCTCCCCTGACGACTGAAGTCAAGATCAGTTGCTAATTCTTGCTCTCCCTGACCAAGCCGGAGAAGATAGCGAGCTGGCACATCTCTCTAGAATAATTACAGCAGTGGAACATAATTATCAGTTAAAATAACATTGCAAAATTGCAGAAAATATCACATTTCAAATACATAAACTCATACCAAAGACCCAGAAAATATCTTACTTGCATTATCTTCTCAAAAAGATCATTTAAAGCTTGATTTGAATGAGTGATTATCAGGGTCCGTTGAGAAGGGCAATTATGATAGAGAACATTCAAAACCTGCACAGCCGTATCAGTCTTTCCTGTACCAGGGGGACCCACAACCATGGATAAACCTGGCTGAACGCCTGAGATGATTGCTCCAACCTACATACACCAAAGAAAGCAAAGATTCCAGAGTAAACTAAAGTGGAACCATCAGATTATTAACCAAATTAAAGCAATCAGACTTGAATCTTAAAAGAGACAAGCAACAAGAAGAGTAAAGAGAGCAACAACTTGAAGTCAGATATTTGATTTGATTTTATGGAAGAAAGACAAAACCAGCATGAGAGGAGCACAGATTTATTTTATTTTGTTTTACCTTTGGCCTTTCAAACAGATACAATCTCGTTAAATCAAGCAATTCACTGTGTCTCACTCCCAAACTAGTCGGAGCCGACTATATTGAACCTTTATGTTCATTATGCTCTATTTGGGATTCTCTCAACTAAAGGCTTGCTAATCTTGAGACTCTACACCCACCAACATACAAGTCACAGGAAAAATTAAAAAATCCTGAGAGAAACAACTATCACTTCTTAATCCCCAAGCACTCCCTCCATCCATAATTTATTCAACTTCCAATTTATTGAGCTCTAACTTAACCAACTTCCGAAGCTATAGCAGACTAGACATTTATTTCTTTTAAAATTAAAATTTGAACATTTGGAAACTACATTCTGTGTGACAAATGTTGTAATTCTCCTCATCTCAAAATTTAAAAACGAAACACAATATCAAGGTACCGTCCAAGTTCAAGTAGCCTGAATTCTTGGAAGCAGATCATGCTAAACATTTTGGGACAAATGGAAGGAATCCTTTTCTTACATTGTGTTCTTTTCACATAGCCCAAAAGCATAGCATTTCATTAGCAACTCTACAAAATGATCTTTCTTTCAATTCCTATGAGAAACCTAAGAGAACCAACAAGCATACCAAATTCTGGATCATGAGATTTAACACAGCTAAGCCAGAGAAAGCAAAAGAAACAAAAGGATAAATTGAGCCAATCACAATTCCAAAAGAAGAAGATAAAAGCAAGCTTTTGCAATGCACAACTTGCTCTCTATGTAAGTTGTGCCCAAAGGGTTGGCAAAAGCATCATAATTCAGAACTTCGAATACATTTTCCCAGTTTCCTGAAAAACTTGTTTTAAGAAAAATATAAACACCTTATATCTTACATCTATCTGTCTTGTAAAGACAAAACATCTTCACTCTACATCTATAAGAGGCAATTTGACAAAAACAGTCTTCGCTTGTCATATTATTCTGAATATAACCGGTAGTAGCACAATGTTTTTGACAACCTTAGGGCATAAATTCAACACCAAGACAACACCGACGCATGGAGTCCTAGGCGTTGGAAACTTCCTCCACAAAGTGGAGTACTACTCTTTTTAGGGCACAAAGGATCCTAAGCAGTACAAACTTGATTCGGTTAGGGAAATAAGGTATTTAGCTGGATCTATTAGATATCATTGGTACATAGAATGGAAAGGAGCTAGATTCTCCAAAACCCGATAAGATGCATTATTTTGAAATTTCAAACATGTCTGAAGTTCTCATACTTGTAAAGTTGATATTTTGCACAAGTTTCCTTCATTTATTTGGTATATAAAATTTGCAAGTAGTAGTTCTTTTTCAGTAGTTCTTGTTCGTTCCATTGAATCAAAAATTGCAGAAAAAAACAGCAGCCAGAACAAAACCAAAAATCCACCAAAAACAGGATTACGCAGCAGCAAAAACTCAAAAACTGTACTTCAGACAACAAAAGATGAACCAAAATAGTTGAGGGGTTAAAATAATACGAAAACGTTAAGTTCAGGGGTTTATGTAAGGCAGAAAAATTATGTTTAGGAAGTAACACGACCCTCACATAGTTTAGGTGTGTAACTACCAATTTCACCATAGTTCAGGGATTCTTATGTCTTATCTCTTACTCAAATTAAGTATATTTTACCTAATGAGGCACCACATAGTTGCTGAATTCCACACAAGTATCACATGCTGGGTGTAAATATATTGCACTAAACCAAATTCAAGCTCCACATTGATATAATTTCGTTACATATCAAGCACTTGCCCATTTTGTAGGCATTTTAAAATCCAATCTACAAACATGTCACTGTATTTAAAATCTGTGGGTTGTAGCACTACGTGCAACTAAATTGGAAAAATATTTTGACTAAAGCAAGATTCAATGAGCTCACAAGCACATATTAAATTCAGCCTGCTTAAGAAACAAGAAATTTTCTGTTAGATGGAAGGACTACCTTATACCAAACATCTGTGAAATCCAACCGAAATAGAAGAAAAAACCAATACCATATGTTCAGTTCAATGTGAAAGTAGCATACCGACTCGAGAATCCCATACAGCATTCGGTATCACTTAATTGAATTTTGATCTTAGAGTAAACTATAAAGCTTTTTTATATTTCGCTTTGCCACTAGCATCTGCATATATTTGTTGCCTGATTAAATACTGCATACTCACACTAGACAAATATTAATTATTCGGCTAGACCTTTTTTCAAATATGAGAAAACAGATGACACATATATAATTTAAGAACCTATGATGTGATGTGACGCATACCTGGGTCGGGGTAAATCTAACTGAGTTCCGCTTTGGTTGATCCTGAGGATATGGACCAGGATCAGGAGGGATATATGCTTCGACAATAAGTTTGTCTCTTTCAGAATGAACTTCTGGCATGGCTGCAGCATCAGCTGAAGCTATAGTAGAATTCTCACTTCCAGGAAGGGCTTGAGCTTTCCCTTTGAGATTCCTAGGAAGCTTAATCTTAAAGGGGGGGCTTGGTTGCAAGTTTTCTAAGCCATCTTGGTCGACAAAGCAAACCTAGAACAAAGAAGATGAGTAAACAGAGAAAGATACAGAGAGAGAATGAATACACGAGCATAATGCTAAAGAGAGAAAGACAATGAATACCTGATAATCAGGAAAACTCTCCCTAACATGATCAGCATCTAGGAAGGTATCCTTAAAATCTATTGTTTCAAGGAGGTCTGGCATATTAGTCCACTGTGCTGCAGAAGGATTTCCATAGCCCAGAAATATGTCGTGCAGCCAGTCAGGAACTATGCATGTTTCATTCATCAGATCCCTTATAGATTCTAAGATGGCTTTGAAATTATTCTCCTTTGGTTTCCTTCTCATCAATATATTAAATGTACCATAAATATCTTCTGCGCCTTTCTCTGCTATATCACCTACATCCATATGGTATTGTGCTGTGTCAAGAGCAACAGTAACAGTTCTAAGGTCTCCTTTGGGGGGTTTCCACTCATCCCGCTTGATTCTCCCAGTAAAATCGTTCATGAGAATTCCCTCCTCATCACGCATCTCGATTATTTCACAGCCGCGTACACACTGGAGACCAAGCCTCTGTGGTACAGTTGCATTAGCAGCCTCTTCAGCACTGAGAGGCTCAAACGAAGGACGAATAGATAGCAAAAAGAGAACATCATGCTCTTTAAGTGCATTCCATTCTGACCTTATTTGTGATTTGTAGCTGGAGATGCTGAAAGTAACCTCTGCAGTAACAGCAGCTGGCTTTACTTCGCCTATATTTGGTTGTTTAACTTCCGTAATCTTAAATTCTTTAATTGGCACAGCCATTCTAGACCAACCTCGAAAGGCCGTCTCTCCTTCATTATTGATATGAGCAAGGAGATGTGGCACAGCCTCTTGGATATCCTCACGGATTTCATAAGTCGATTCAAGGCGAAAGAGGTTAAAGTTTCTAAGAAGATAGTCATGAAGTGTCAAAAACTGTAGGTTGAGCTTTGGAAGTGCCAGGCATCCTTCCCCAGTGTAGTTGATGCTTGGTACAAGGCTTTCATCCCACATTATTTGCTCATTAGGGTAAAGAGGAAGAGCATTTATGGCCTCTTTCTGTGACTGTTGTCTCTCAAAGAAAGATACCATCACTTCGATTAAGAAATCAACTCTATCTGAGCATGGATCATCAACCGATATCAGTTTTAGCTGCAACCAAGGAGGAGGTATCAGACAAGCAATGACAATCTTGCAGAAGATAATTACTCATGCTATCGTGGAGTTAGGCAACTACCATAGAGATTAGAGAGCAAATGCAGTAATATTAAACAGCTAGCAATAATAACCAGAAAGCAAATTTTGAAGTACAAGATGCATTTCCTACGCCACCCACAACGCACCACTGACTTAGCAGTTTAAGATGCACTGTGCAACACGATATCTCTCAAAAAAAAACAGCAATAGATGTGTATACTTCTTTGTGAAAGGAACAGTTATCTATATTCTTTGCAAGTATAACAAGGTTTGCTTGAGAGGGAGCGCACATACCAAGCGCCACATCGAACAGCAAAGATCAGAACTCCACTTTAATGAGAAAACGAACATATTGTCTAACAAACATGTTTTAGCTTTTTCCATACAGCTAATAAGTTGCCCAGAAGTCTAGTCATGTGCCTTAAATTTCCACTTTTTCTTTTTTTGGGTCCTTATAGACCTTAATGCCCCGAAACGAACAATCATTTTCTCCATCATTTCAGAGGTAACCAACTTCATCATTTTTTAGAAACCCTAGGCAACAATCTGAATGAAATATATAATCATGTGTAAAGATCTTGTTTAGCAAGAACGATCTGGAGACACACTGATGCCGGTATGAATACAGAGGAGGAGTTAGCATCTTCAATAGACCCCAACATATTCAAATCAATGAAGTCAAACAGTGTAAACAATCCGGACTGTTTCCATTTTTTAGGTTCACCAGAGAGGAAATCATTTAAAGACAAGTGAGAATAGTTGTAATCCCACTAGCCATTGAATCAGTGGTCTACAGAGATAATTAATCATTCAGGCCTAATCTATGCATCTTATATCTCCATAAGAAAGTGATATGCATTTTGGCTATTTCAACATTGTACAGTGTGTGGAGTCATTAACTGTTGAGAAAAGTTGAATTAGTCATCATCTAGGTGTCACCACTTCTGCTGAAATCTATTTCTCAAGGAATGATCACAACAACACAAGCCACACAAAATTACTATCAACACCATCGAAGAATATCATTGAAGGGTTTTAGTATCCCTTCACCAGCAGCTTTAGCACCCAACAACTACCTTCTACAATACAAGTAGTGCACCTTAGTCCTTTAGTAGATTACGAGTACACACAAGTGTTTCCTCATGGAAAATATCAAAAGGTTGAACTCTAAATTGCAGTCGTTACAATTTGCATATGGAAGAATTTTACATGATAAATAATGCACAATGATCCTATTCTATGTCATATCAGAGATAGTAAACAGCCATTTCACAAACCTTCCGGCATACTAAATCTCTCAGCTCCTCAGGAGTAAGCACAGAAAGTCTCTTAGATAGATCAGCGCGCCTATGTATTGCACCAACATTTGCCAATGCAAGTTCCCGTAGCTACAGAAATAGAGGAAAGCAAGAGAAATGTAAACACATTGGATATGATACAGTTAGATTGTCCATAAAGACTGATACAGAGCTGCTCATCATCATCAAAAGAAGCAGAAATCAGAACAGACCTTAGGTATCTTCTTAAATGCAAGAAGCTGGAATGACTGCAAACGATCATAATGAGCCTGAATCACCTCATCATCAGTCATTTGTCTCCCTAAATGGTCATCAATCTCAAAACCTTCATAGAACTGAAGTAAGTCAACCAGCTGGGCAAAAAGTTTTCCTTTTTCATGCCTATAAAGAGCACTTAAATGACATTTTGCAACCACAGCAACATCAGCAACAACAGGCCTTATATATCTGCAGAATAACCAAATAAAAGAACAAATGATGAGAAAATAGTACCTAGTTGAAATAAATCTAGCGTTACTATATACTAGCAAATACAACTATGGTAGTGACTGTCAGTCAAACTTTCAACTCACCAAGCTCCGTAAAAGGAGCCAACAAAAAATTAAATGAAATAAAATAATGCTAAAAATTGTTTTTGTGTTGTAAAAGATTTTTAACATCTCTAACTAACATGCCTTATCGGTATATCACTACACAAAACTAAAAATTGTTATGGAATGTATCGTGCTCCTATTTTAATGCACTCATCGCTTTGAATCTAACTTCACACCGTTCATAACACTCATTTTTATGTTTGGGCTACATAGCCAGCACCATTTATCCCCATTGGAAGCTGTTCTACTACAGAGAGCATTATTACCTTCTAGTCGGCAGTTGGCTCAATAGATCAATGAGAAACTCCATAAACCGTTCACAATATAGGACAGAGGCATCGTTAACACCTTCAAAATCATTTGTGATATCCAAGTCATTATCAACTTCACTGTTTGGCTGAGGAAAAACCTTGCAATCAAGAACCTGATCATGGAGAACGAAGCATCAGAAATTTTCTGCTAAAACAAGCTGGAAAGAATGGTGGACAGACAACTCCCTTATCTAATACCTCAAGAAACTCCTCAATTAGATGTCTCAAGAAATTCACTTCTAGCATGGTTGAGGTATCAAAAGATTCCCCTCTTTTAGCTGCTTCCTTGGCTCTTTTTGCTATCTTCTTCCATTTCTTGATTAGATCGGGGTTAAGACAGAGCTCCATCTATTCTCAATAACAATTATAAAATTAGAAATGGCCATGAAATGAGGAAGATTCTACTCCATTTAACAACAAAGTAATAGTTACCTGAAATCGGCCATATGACAAGCCATGCCAACACTGCAGACCGGCTAACCTCAATACCTTTTTACTCACTATCTCGTCTTCTAAACTCTGAATGAACAAAAGTAATAAATAGTTCATCAAAACTAAAAAATGAGGAACACCAATAATATTCTCAGAAACAAAATAGGAAATTATAGTATAGCCGCTAGAAGCAATTCAGACTCCAACAACAGTTGCAGGTTTTGTTTTTCTTCATCAGTTAAGGAAAAAAAATTATGCTTCACCAATATTCAAGATGGGTTTGGGTTATACGCCTATACCGTGTTGAGAAATGAATCTCAGGATGCATTGTCCAAAACCAAATAAGGAGACTACCAAGTACAACCATACTATTAATTGCAATTCTAACAGTGAGAAATATGATTATACTCGAGAGATAAATTCAATGTTGACACGAGTTAAGAAAATTTTGTAAAACTAGGGAAGAAGAAGTATGGATCCAGCGATCTCATATGCTGGTAGAACAGGGAACATATGTTTATCCATACTTCATAACATTGACAATCTAAACTTAGAGAAATAAAATGCGGATAGTACAGGAAAAAAAAGTAAGATCTACAAGGTGAAGGGAAATGGATCAGAAAATTAGAGTAAGATCCAGCAATAAGGATGTAGATGTACCTGGAAAGCATTGATCATGAGAAGTAGATAATTAATTTTCTCAGGAATTGTCAAGCTTCTACCCTGCAGTAAGATCTTGAACTGTTAGACAAAACAGTGAATAGAGTAGTAACTTTACCACTGCTGAACCACCAATCGATTTATCACAATCCATCAAACCACAGAAATGTTCAACCATATGAAACAGCCACAATCAGAATGTCATCTTAGAAAAGAAACATTTCACCTTGAGAAAGTTAAATACAACATGAGAACCACATTCTAGCATGATATGAGACGCATGAATGTGTGACATGACGATCCAATTAAGAAAAAGAAACAGCAACCTGGAGACAAAACAGCTTTATGGCATTCCAGTAGATCATAAACAACCTTCGCCATGAAACTTTACAACTCTAGATATGCATGAATGATAGAATAAATATACCAACAAAACCATGCCATTTATCAAGATTAAATAAAAGTAGAAGCTGATACTGACCATTATAAATTCTTCTTTTTCGCACAGCAAGAGATTTCAACAAGTGCTTAAAAGTAGGACAAATACAAATTACCGGTTAAGTTGCATACAGCAAAAAGTACATGTTTCTTACACACTCTGCACTAGTAGCTGTTGTCATTTACTTTTCCTGCGTAAATTACACTTGCACAACCTAAGCAAGATCTATGTATGTATTATTCTATAGGTGATGTAATGTGAAATAAGAAATAAATGTACTAGTAACATTTGTAAGCACCTAAAATAGAAAATAGTTCCCTGAAGTTTAGTCACCCTTAACATAAGCTACCTTATTTTAAAATGGTTTGCATAACTCATAGCAAGAATAAAAATATTTTATATTTTTAAAAAAGAAAAAGATATTACTATATAGTAAGAAGTGCTCATATTATTGAATTTAAGATTTTTTTAAAACTAAACCAGGTACATATGTAGCAATTAGTAAAGCTAATTATTAATTTTTATTTGTGGTCACTGCATGATAATATTATTATATAGCATAACAACATAACAGTCCTTATATTATGATCCCCGTATAACTAGCCCCTCACCAAATTACTTGGATAACTAAACCACTCAAATATGTTTAGCCCAAGATAAAAACAAACCTCTTTCAGCCGAAGAACCCTCTCAAGAAATGCCTTGAACATGTCCTTTCTATCATAGAAGCAGATCCATGCAGCCACATTCTCCCGAAACTACAAGTTGCAAAAGACATTCAGTAAACAGTGACAAATGACATGCAAAGCTAATTAAAGGAATCATAAGCAGTTGCACAACCCAAAACATGTTTATTTATAACTATTGCACATGACAGAAGCTAACTTTTCTTCTAATGGAGCCAGAACCACCTGAGTACCAAAACCCAACTTCTTCCTTCTTTGCTCATCTTATAAGTCAAACATGACTGCCCTTCTATTTAAATGTAGGGAAGAGAATAGAGACACCAATTTCCATTTTGAAAATAACAGAACAGATGCACAATGTAATAAAATTACCCATAGATGTGCAGAGTAAAAGAACGCTTCAAGTATTCTATTCTAATGAATTGTGTTTCATTGTGTTCTTTATACTCTTCATTCCACGTTGTTCTGTTTTTGGCTTCGGAGGGAGAGATTATTCTCACCAAGAGCTTCCACTAATAAGCTTCACTTGGATTTTGACTAACTGTATATTTTTCAAGGCGAACAATGTCTTGAAAGATTCTTTTGACAATTTTATGTGGGACAAGTTTAGACCTCCAATCAGAGTGGGCATACTGCAGATTCTTATGTTGGAAATTTAATACCTGAGCATTAATGGAAAGGTGGCTGTGCAGATAGGCATGTGAAGAAACAATTACATAGGGTCCATCTGCCGGAAGCTTAAAAATGATAAAAGCAGTTCAATCCTTTACAGGATCGTACCTTTGCGTACTGAAGGAAGATCCCCAAATTTATCTGTTACTGTTAATACTGTACGCACTTTATGAAAAGGTCGAGCTCAGAATTATTGGATAAATTCTTAACGTCGGAACAATAAGTTTTTCTTTGACATTCCCATGAGCTTCCTCTAGTTTGTGGAAGTACAGTATATAGAAGTAGGACTTGGTATTTTGATACTTTTTGTATCAATGATCTGGTGAATTATCAATTGTTAATTCTTGGATTTTCTAAATGATGAAGAGATTAAAAAATTTCAGTATTTTGAAATGTTGATTGTAAAAGTAATAGTAATAAGAGAGAAATCAACTTCGAGAAGTCTTTCTAATTTCTATAAGAAAGAACGACAAATTACTACAAGAATGTCATTCTAGCTTAACAGATTAAGAAGGTGGAACAAAGGCGCCCCTGGATGTTTCTTTTGGGAGACCCTAATAGGATAGGAAGGTTGACGAGTGAAAGCTTCCTTGGGAGGTCATATACACATAAACTTTATCAAGGATTGATCAGATTGCTTAAAAGCCCCAAACATGAAGGAAAGTACAGTGAGATCATACTAATCTCTTGTGCATGAGGGTGACAATAGACCTACGAAAATCAACATAGAATATTGAGTAAGGAGAAAAGTGGCATTCTATATGGTTGCGCAGCAAGGGCTGCTACCGGATGGAAGACACTTTAATAGAAGGTGTGTGTGTGTGTGTGTGTGTGTGTTTGAGAGAGAGAGAGAGAGAGAGAGAGAGAGAGAGAGAGAGAGAGAGACACACACATTACAGAAACTCACATATATATCGAATTATATAATTTATCTGCACCAAAATTTTAGTCCAGAGAAGGAGAAAGGGGAAGAGGGAGGGAGAGGGGGGGAGGGGGGGGGACACACAATGTATTTAAATGTATAGAAAAAGAGGGACGACAAAAATAAAAGAATTTTAGATAGGGTCAAGCATTCAATCCCTCATACAAACAGTTCTCTATTGTCAACCTTATACATTTGGTCAAAACAGTAATGACACTTCATTAAAAATTTTGGAGATCTAAAATCTGTATGGTGGTTGCAAAAGACAACACCAACTCAGTAAGGTACTAATAAACACTTTGATTTATTGGGGAGAGATGATTAGATAGGATATGACACCGCTTCATATCACCGAGGACGTGACCTTAGATAGAACGGAGTGGAGGACGCGTGTTTGGGTAGAAAGCTAGTAGAGATAGGATTTTGTCTTGCCTTGTAATGGTTTAACGTTTGGTCATAGGATTAGTCGTACTTTTATAATTGTATTTGTTATTACTCTTCAATTGTTTTGCTACTTCTATTTTTTCCTTGTAGAATTGGTATTACTCTTCGTTTTAGCCGCTATTCTATATCTATTATTTTTTTCTTATTTTATTTGGAGCTAATATATTTGACCGAGAGTATTTTGAAAACATCTTTATCTCCATGAGATAGTGGTAACGTTTACATATACTCTACCCTCCCCAGACCCCACTTGTGGGATATCAGTGAGTATGTTGTTGTTTGTTGTTTGATCTATCTCCAAAAAAAAGGAACAAGGAAGAATAACGAAAAGAGATTCTATCAACAATTGTTGATGGGTTGAGACCAATGAGGTTCGAATTCCTGCAGAGAAAAGAACACTAGGCGATTATTCTAATATGTTTGTGCCTTGATGAACAAAGTTACACAATACTTCAGGGGCGGAGCTAAAGGGTGGGAAGGGGTTTATTCAAGCCCCTTGTTGGAAAATTACACGGTGTATGTTACAGTCGAATTCCAAATTTACATGTACATATGCTTTAATAAACCCCCTTGACATAGTTGAGAAGCTTGGCCCAATGGTTTAGGGGTTCATTTTGTCGTCGGGGTTGCTGGTCCGAATCCCAGTAACAACTATTTCCCCTTTTTGAGCTTCAACTCAGGAGCTCAATTTTCATGCATATGTAAAAGCTCTATTAAGGTCCACTATTCCCTCGTTTTCCATGGGTAAAAGTAAGGCCCAAGTATATATAATTGCTTAGTTTTACATTGCGCACCGAAACATATTTATGTCAATATTATAATTTTTGAATTATTTTCATAATAGCAGATATAATAATTTATGTAGCAAAATTTAAACAAAATACTATCACTTCTCTTTTGTATATTCTCTACCTTTTCCCAAATAATAAAAATTACATTTAGATTCTTATTATTTTGTTTCTTTTTCTCTCTTATTCATAATCAATAAATCATACTACTCTCTTTATCATTTAAGAATCTTGGCAATTTTGAAAGATAATATATGATCAAAGTGGCACAAATTATAAATGAAAAATAAATAAAAAGCTCAAAATGAAGTAGAATATTATAAATGAAAAAAAAAACAAATATATTTAAGAAGGTTCGATAGAGCAGGGCAAAGGTAGAAAGAAATGTTAAATAAGGAAGACAAGGCGAGCTCAATTGTAGTGGATTAAGACTAATCTTTTTCATTGCGCCCCAGCCCGCCCCATTTATCTTCTTGCAATTTTCACAACTTCAAGTGTCACTTCTTCATATTTTGAACCCTTTTAATGAAATTCCTGCCTTTGCCACTGTGAGGCTTTATTGGTAGGAGGTAGCCCCGTGGAACTAGTTAAGGTGGGCACAAACTGGCCCAGGACATTATCATAAAAGAAAAGGTCAATGATTCTGACGTGCAGAATCTTATATGCAATCACCAAGGTGAAAAAATCACTTCCCATCTCTGAGAACCATAACAAGCAACCAAAAACACCAAATAACTGAAATGAGTGCGGAAGCAGTATAACAGCATACCTTCTCATTGACCATCAGTATCATCGACATCACATGCTCAAAGGAAGAAGCCTCTGGATCAAAATTGGGCCAAAGATAGTTCTCCAAATACTGGCTAACCTCCAATATCATCACCCTCTGTAATGGCACTGGCTTTCTCCCCCCTTTACACAAACCATTATAGAAGATGATCAATCAAAATTTATTTCAGGACCACATGCATTTGACATGCATATATACATTAGCACACACATTACAGAAACTCACATATATATCGAATTATATAATTTATCTGCACCAAAATTTTAGTCCTTTCTTCACTGACTTTCAAACTTCAATGGAATTCATGATACTTTACTTTATAAAACACAAGTATGTATTACATATTCAAATACTCCCTCCGTTTCAAAAAGAATGACCTACCTTTTATAATGACCTACTTACTATTTTAGTATGTTTCAACCAAATGAACTATTTTCTTTTTGACAATATTTTAGTTTCAACTTTCCGGGCCACAAAATTAAAGGTGTTTCGGTACATTTGATATAACTTTAATTTATGACCACAAAATCAAAGAGATTTCTTTATTTTCTTAAACTTTGTGCTAAGTGAATCTAGGTAATTCTTTTTTTAAACCGAGGGAGTAAGTTTTTTCAATTTCAAACAGGACCTAACACATTAACTGTCAAAATTCATCATGCTAAAATTCTGAGAAGTGAAAAAGGCTTTAATAACGAGGAACGCAAACAAGCTACTAACCTTTTACAGTAAGCTCTGTGTAATAAATTTCTTTAACGAGCTCAGGACTAAAAATTTTCTTCTCTCCATTTTTGGCCCAATTGGAAGCTGCGATTTCAGTCAAGCGGTCGCGTTGGATCTCAGCAAGGGTTATGGAGCTAGGTATGTTCGACCCAGGCTTCGACTCCGTCGGCTTCTCAGTCATAGAAGGCAGCATTTTCTGTGGATCCTCCGCCGGCTGCTGCAATGCTTCCACCGGGTACTCAGCTACACGGTGGCGCCGGAAATCGTAGGTGCCAGTTCCGTACACCTTGGTCATAATTGCAGTAATTACACTTCCGATGAGAAGAATTTAAGGGTTCGTGTTCCGCTCTGAGAACCTCGTAGAGGAGAACGAAGACCAGAGGGTTCTGGGTTTTGAAGATATTGGCAGTCACTTCAGAAGAAGTGAAGGCGGTGAAGAAGAGAAGTGCAAATGTTAGCTTCAAATTTGTAGTTGCGACCCGAACCGGCCTGACCCGGATTCAGATGGATGTAAAAATTTCGTGGGCGACTTATTTTAGTTGCCCAATTTACCTAGGGTAATACATTTCCTTCACCGATATTTAATGGGTTAAGGGTCAAAAATATTTTTCAACTTTATTTTATATGTTAGATAAAGTATGGGAAACTTTCATAAATAATTCAGACTTAAAATTTAATATAATTAAATAACTATATTTTATATAATTACACAATATAACCTCGGCTATGTGACCTGGAGAGAAGGAGAGAGACAAGCGAGATCAAGAGAGGGAGGAGAGAGATGAACTGTATATGTATATTTGTCAAATTATATATGTATATCTATCAAAATAATTATATATGTGTAATTAATATACATATATATATATATTTGTATATCGGAAAAACGAAATTGAGATGAGGGAGGAAAGAGGCGAACAAAATCGAAACAGGGAGGAGAAAGGCGAGCAAGAGTGGAGAAAGGCAAATTGTATACGTATATCTGTCAAATTGACTATATATATCTGTCAAAATAATTATATATATGCAACTGGTATACATTTTTAATTGTATATCTGCAAGAAATTCCAGAGAGAGGAGAGAGGCAAGAGAGAGGAAGAGAGGTAAGAAAATAGCAACAAAACCCTAACTATATCAACAAAATCCTAACTATAGCTATAGATTGTAATTTTTTTCATATAATATAAATACACATCTCTAATTATGTTATTTTTTTCAATTATTCACGTGTTGTGAGAGATAATTAAATTACCTTATTAAATTTACGCATGATTATTCGACAATATTAATTTTTCGTTTTATTTTTTTAACCAATGAATATTTGTTGTCATCAGTTTCTGAATATTTAATTTAATGATGAATAATAGAGAATCTTATGACATAATATAGGTAATGGCATTGCAAATCTACACTCATTCAACATAAAGCACAAATGAAACAATATTTTTATACTTTGAGCTTACAACATCATTTTCGATATTCGATTATTTTTAAAAAAGGTAAATCATGATAAATTTTAAATAATTTCATTTTTGTTGATAGTGAGCTAAAGGTGAAAGGAAACTTTTAAAACGGATACATATGAAAAGAGGAGGTTTTATTTTATGTGTTGTAAAGAAGAATTATAAAGGAAAATTTTTTGAATGTTCCAAAAAACGAATTCAGAATAAATGGCATTTAAAAGTGAAAAGTCCTATGAAAATGTCAAATTGTTATGTTTTCATAGTATTTGATAGGCAAGTTATAAAAAAATCGAAAGAAGGCTGAAAATAGTTCATGGGCCAAGAATTATGCAGTCCAGTTGGAGCTTGATCTGCCTCTAAAGAATGATGTTAAATTTGTCTATCGGATATAAAGGTGAAAGGAAGATAAATTGCTAGACCTGAAAAGATGTAGAAAGTGAAGATCTTTTTGTGCATCAAATAAAATTAAAAAAATTATGAGGAATTTTGAATGACCCAAATGAGAATTTAAAATTTCAATGAAGAATTCATTTTAAAAAGTAAAGAAATATCTAAATATTCATAAGCTCGAAAAGATCTTAAAAGGACATAAATAACACTGAAAAATCTCACATAAATCCAAAAATAATTTTTTGCACAACATTTATCATGAAGCAGATTATAAGGAAGCTGAAAGAAGTCTAGAGACAATTCGTGAGGCTTGAAACTAAACAAAGTGTTTGATTTTTAAAACTAACAGATATGGACGGACCAATGAGATATTGAATTGCTCTAGACCAAGTTATAGATTTCACTATCAAAATTGTTATGAAGGTGAAAGAGAGATTTGAAAAATGGATAACGTTGATAAGATCTCGAAAAAATATTATATACAAAATACTAGAAGTCTTATGTAAACATTGAAGTTGTTTCTATATGCACAACAGGGATGATTCATATCGCAAGTCATCTGAAAGAAGTCTAAGCAAAATTTATGGGCAATCTGAAAGAAGGTTTAGATATAAAGCAAAAAGGAAGGTTAAAGTACTGATATGCTCACAAAGATATTGAAAGAACATGCACAACATGTAAAATCTTATGTAAACTTGTAAGTGTCTCTCAACAATAATATTTGGGAGGTAAATTATAAGCAAATATGAAAAAAAAAACATGAAACAATTCAGGGGCAAGTAACTAAGGGAACTGTTTTGAGAATGAAAAGTATACCTAGGCAGGTCGATGTGATTTGAGTGTCCCAAGATGAATTTTAGAACTTCTAATTAAGTTTGATGTAAAAGTTACTGGTAGATTTGGGAACCGACGACCATGAAAAGATCTTAAAAGGATAATATAAATTAAAAGGAGTAGAATAAATGATAAGTCCAAATTTACACTCCAAAAAAAATAGTAAAACGGTCGTTGATCAAATATAGAACTCAAGCAGAGTTGAGGTCGATCCCATAGGGAATGCATGAGAATAAATCTATTAGCACCATTTCAGATGTAATATCTATTTTCGAAATAAAATACATAAAGTAAATGGGGGATTTTGATTTTTTAAAATTGAATTATTAAAATAAAGTAACAAACGAGTGCAAGGACTACTGGATTCTAAACAATTAACGCGAAGCTAGGATTATGTTCCCTGTGACATTTAATACGATAGCCGAATCTAGGTGGTAAACTCGTTCATGATTGTGTATACAAGATCTAACAAGTTATGTAACACCTAATTCACCTTTCGGTCCTTTTTAGATGCATATCATTCATCACCTTTTCGGTCTCAGAACATATAGAATACTCACTAACCCTTGTTGCTGATTCTAGAATACTCTCACCTCTCGATCTCAAGTACTTAGACTAGGTTAAAAACCTTGAATTTCTGTCATAGAACTTTTTTCCTAATCAAGACATTTTGTTCGGGCATGTAATGAATACACGCTTACCCTAATGTATTGACTCATTAAGGAAGAAATTAAAGTGAAGATTACTATGATATATATGCTAATCAATCCCAAGATTTACCCCACATTCGTCTATCTTATTAGTTTGTCATGGTTCCCACAACCTTAGTTGTGGGTTTAGCCTAGCATGTTCAAGAAAGATAACTCACAATGATATAAAGAACTCATAATAAAGAAATTACTATTGAAGAATTAGTGACTCCACGGATCACAATCTCGAACAAGATAATTGAAATTCACAAGGTTCAATGAAATTACAAGCAAAATAGTGTTCTCTTGAGTTTCCTGTCTTCAGTCGTCCAAGCTAAGTAAAAACGAGATAAGAACAATATTTATATATAAGGAAACCCTACTCCAATTTAAAATAGGAAAATTAGCTTCGGCATGGGCACGGGCATGGGCCACTACACGGCCCGTGCGGAGTTGGACGGACCGTTTGCCGATCTGTGTGACAATACTTGACTTCAACTTTAATCCTCTCTCTACGCTCCTTGGCACGACCCGTCTGAGGGTCCATGGTCCGTGAGGCGGACCATCTGCCTTACCTTGAATATTTTTCAGCTTCATTCGACCTCACGGTTCAAGTCACGAACTGTGGTTGGTCGCACGGCCCATGAAGGGCCCCGTCTCACGCCACTTGTGCGAATTCTTCAACTTTCGACGGTAATAGGTCTATCCACATCACTTTGACGAGGCGTGGCACGATTTATGTCACGTTTCACGGCTCGTGTAGTGTGTCGTGGGGTATGCCTTAGAAATATTATCTTTAGCTCTTGTGCCACGCCGTCCCAAACTGCCAAGTGTGAGGTCACGATGGGCCTCATGACTCGTGGACAGTCATACGAGCTGTGAAGGTCCACGTGGATCTTCACTTGGCTTTATTTCTTCCATGATTGCTTGAGCCACTTCCACATGTCCTCCTACGGTTAATATGATATCACACAAGCTGTGAAGGGCTCCGTATACCCGCACTTTGGCTTCTTTATGTTTATTTTACTATCATTCATCCATTCATCCATGCCTCAATAACTTTTCCTGAAAAACAACAAAAACACATATCAAAACAACAATTTTGCTTGAGAATGCACAAAAATTCTTTGTTTAAAGCGTTATAAGAGTCGTATTTCTATGGCTTATCAATAAAGTAAGTGCTAAAGATCTATAAAGAACATATGCAACATCCAAAATACTTATGTAAAGCTAAAATTATGTTTTAAACGCAACAAGTGTTACGCGATGTATAGGTAAAACAGAAAAAGTCAAGAGAAAATTTTAGGGACATAAAGAAATGAAAGTTTTTGGGAAATGAAAGACAACATATCTTGGGCAGCCGATACGTTTTTAACGGGCAGAAGATGAATTCTAGATGTATATTTTGAATTTGATATAAAGAAAAAAGAAAGAATTCAAAAGCAATAACCTTAAATGAGCCGAAAAGAACAATATATGATTGAAAAAAAGAAAAGTTTTATTAAAAAAAAAAGAAGAAGAAGAAGAAGGAGAAGAAGAAGAAGAAGAGTGACATGTAAAAGTTTCAGTTTTTGGTTGTTTCGAGTCAAAAGATAAACAGAGGAAGTCGTAGAAAAAATTAATGCAAAAAATTTCATGGGGCAGAAGTTTATCAAAGTGTATGTAAATTAAAAAAAGGTCAAACTTAGATGGTCTTTTGGAATTGTGGAAGGCGTTTTGACTAAGAATGAATGTTTGTAATCTCTATTGATAAAGGTATTGAAGGAAAGACGCTGAGAAAAAACAGGAAGGATAAAAAGAGGCCGGAAGGGGTGTAAGAAGGCAAGAAAATAGTTCATTAGATAGTGTTTTTAGTTGTGTCAATATTATTGTTGTTCAAAAATTACAAATATAATAGAAGAAGATGTCGCAGAAAGGATAATGAGAAAAATTCGTCGGCCAGTAAAGCAACTACTTGGAAGGCCAGTATAAATTGTGGCTAGTGTAGTAAACGACTTCAAAGTCTGTGGACAGAAATATTTTAATTTTTATTAAAGAATCGACACCTGTAGCATTTGTGATGGGTTTTGAATGACTTCAAAGTCTGCGGTGAAACGATATCTACTAAAGGTGTAGAAAGACAGATGCTGGAGAGAAAGAGTAGGAATAGTTTGTTAGTCATGTAATGATTTGTCGAAATATTTTTGTCCTGTTAAGATAGATTTGTAAAGCGTTGTTTTGGAGGCGTCGTATGTGGATGGGTTAGTTAAATGGAAAGAGGATTAAATTAATAAAAAGAGATTGTATGCGGATGGATAAGTCAGATGGAAAGAGGATTAAATTAAGTGAAAAAAGAAATTAAATCAAGCTTGTTGTGTAGTCTCACATAGGCGGGTTGTAATTATATATATATATATATATGATTTGATCTTATCCTTATCGCTAAAATAAATCAATAATGCTCCTATAGTTATAAGATTCCTCATTCCTGCTCTTATTTAGATGAAAACTCCAAAATCTTATAAATTTGACCCATTTTTTAATAGGAAAAAATTCATATATACACAAAAAATAAATAAAAAGTTTATTAAAAATAATCCATTCTTTTTTCCCTACAAAAAATAATGCAAGAAGCTCATGGGCTCAATACAATTCAAATAAGCCCAAGGTTATTAGGCCTTTTTTGGCTCAAAAACAACCCAAGGCCGAACAATGAGCTGATAAAACTTTTATCCAACTACTAATACAAGTGTTCAACCATTTCTCTGAGATTTCTGGACTGCATGCTAATATGAAAAAAAGCTCTCTATACATGACAGAGTTATCTTAAATTTGAAAAATCAAATCCCGGATGAAATACACTTTAGCCTCGAAAAAATGTCTTTTAAATATCTTGGAGTTTCACTGTCCTCAAGGAAAGTAACTATTTAGCAATGTATGCCATTAGTAGAAAAGATGACTTTACTAATCAAAAATGTATTATTTGAGATGCAAACTTACTGGGTTCAAGTGGTTCTCCTTCCAAAGAGAGTGATCCAGTTATTCACTAGCATTTGTTGAACTTTTTTATGGGCAGAAAATGTTGAGAAATCTAAAAAAGCTTTGGTGGCTTGGAAAACATTCTATAAGCCTAAATCCGCAGGAGGATTGGACTTAATAGACTACTATTGTCTATGGAACAAGGAACTTATATAAAAACTCCCATGGGCTATAGCTCTAAAGAAAGATAATTTGTGGGTCCGATGGATCCACGACTTGTATATCAAAGATAGATCCCTGGATGAAATATCAATTCCTAAACAAGCGTGTTGGCTTGTTAGGAAGATCTTTAAGGCTCGAAACTGGCTTATAAATGCAGGATACGATTGAAAAGTTGCAGAGGCATACACATCATAAAATGTTCAGTATAAATAAAATGTATAAATCAATTCATCTACAATCTCCCAAAGTTCCCTGGAAGTTTCTCACACTTGGAAAAGGTATGTTGCCTAGACATCAATTCATTTGTGGGTAGCTGTCTGTCAAAAAATCGCTGCGATTGCAAGATTTAAGCAAATGGGATATACTTGTACCTGCTGGCTGCAAATTGTGTAATACAGATCGACAAAGTTATTCTTACATCTGTTTTTTGAATGCGAATACTCCACCAAGATATGGGGCTCACTCTTAACATAGATGAAAGGGCCTAGACAAGTAGGGAGCTGGGAGAATGAACTACAACGGGTGTCGAGGAAAGAATATAAAAGTCGACCACAAGCTGAAAATTTGGGATGGTTGTACGCAACAAGTGTCTATCATATCTGGGATGAAAGAAATTCCAAACGTTTCTTACGAAATTGCATACCAGCTGTCAAAAGATTGAAAGAAAGTTATCTTCAACTGCACGTCAAAGGACAGTCCCGTCTAAAATGAAAGCCAATTCTTGATCATTTTGATGCTTACCTGTCAGGACCCACCTAGGGCCATGACCGGTGCCCGATAGAGACACCCTATACTCTCTTTTTCCGTTAACTCTCGAGGTTAGTAACAGGCAGAAATCTATCAAAAATTCGGCAGAGTTTCCTCTGTTTTACTGACTAACCTCACCTGCAAGGAAAACATAGCCAGCTAACCCAGACATCATATAAACATCATATAATAACCTGAAGGAAAGACGCTGAGAAAAAACAGGAAGGATAAAAAGAGGCCGGAAGGGGTGTAAGAAGGCAAGAAAATAGTTCATTAGATAGTGTTTTTAGTTGTGTCAATATTATTGTTGTTCAAAAATTACAAATATAATAGAAGAAGATGTCGCAGAAAGGATAATGATG
>DF362126.1:4399-19611 GCA_000787875.1 Solanum virginianum
ACTACAACTAAGTCATTTCTAGCATTAGTCTGACCATCTGGAAGTGCTGAAATTGTCATAATTCCAATTCGACCTTTCGAACCCCAAATGTTGACCAAAGTCAAACTTTGGCTTCGGTAACAACTAAAAATGCAACTTTTGACCTAAAATCTCCATTTTAACTCCAAATTAAATTCTGCAACTTCCCCTAGATCAGATTCGACATTCCAGAGCTGATGGATTCGACAAAATCATGACTTGACAATTGAAACTCAAAACGGCCAGAAAACTCAAATTTTCCAACTTCCAATTAATTTTAATTTTGGTCCAAAATTTTTGTAATTATTCCAATGCATGAAATACGGGTTCTAACATCCTCCCCCCTTAGAAAATTCATCCTCAAATGTTAAACTATCTTTATGAGTCATGCAAACAGTTTGGGGGAGTTTCCTACTACAACCATACATTCATTGATCAACCATTTACTTATCAAACAACAAAGTCAATCAAAGAATTGAATTACCTGTAGGCGCTGAAAACAAGTGAGGATACTTCTTCTTTATCTGCTCTTCCGCTTCACAGGTCATTTCCTCTCGGTTATTATTTTGCCACAGCACTTTAATAGAAGCCACATCTTTATTTCGTAACTTTCTCACCTAACGATCCAATAGAGCTATGGGCTGCTCTTCATAAGATAGTTCTTCTGTGGCCTGGATATCATCCACAGGGAAGATTCTGGAAGGGTCACCAATACACTTACAAAGCATAGAAACGTGGAATACCAGGCGTACCACTTCAAAATCAGCCGGCAGATCTAATTCATAGGCAACCTTGCCTATTCTACGGACAATCTGATATGGGCCAATATATCTTGGACTGAGCTTTCCTTTCTTGCTGAACCTCATAACACCTTTCATAGATGACACTTTAAGGAATACCCAATCACCAATCTGAAACTCTAAATGTCAATGGTGATTATCTGCATATAATTTCTGTCGACTCTGAGCCGCTAACAACCGCTCCCGAATGAGTTTCACCTTATCCACTGCTTGTTGAATCTTGCCTGGGCCAATCAACTCAGTCTCTCCAACATCAAAGCAACTGATCGGTGACCTACACTTCCTGTCATACAATGCCTCATAAGGTGCCATTTGAATACTGGAGAGGTAGCTGTTATTATAAGTAAATTCAACCTGCCGTAAATGATCATCCCAGCTACCTCTAAAATCAATAACACAGGCTCGCAATATGTCTTCCAATGTCTGAATAGCGTGCTCGGCCTGTCCGTCAGACTGGGGATAGAATGCTATACTGAGACTTACCTATGTCCCCAAGCCTGTCTGAAATGATCTCCAAAAATTTGCCATGAAATGGGCATCTCTGTCGAAGATAATAGATATGGGAACACCATGAAGTCGCACAATCTCCCTGATATAATTCACATCGGTATTTCCATTTCCTGCAATAGCCCACCAGGCTTCTGGTGCTCAATTTTGACATGCTGGCAATTCGGACACTGAGCGACGAACTCTGCTATGTCTCTTTTTATACCATCCCACCAATATAAACATTTGAGATCATGGTACATCTTCGTTGACCCTGGGTGAATGGAATAGCGGGCATAATGTGCCTCGCCCATAACGTGTCATTGCAAACCCACAACATTAGGTACACACAATCTGCCCCTTCTTCGTTGACCCTGGGTGAATAGAATAGCGGGCATAATGTGCCTCGTCCATAGCCTGTCATCGCAAACCCACAACATCAAGTACACACAATCTACCCCTGAGTAATAATGCTTCATCGGAGGTAAGTTCAAACGGGGTTCTTCCCTTTTCAAGGGTTTTGTCTCTGTACTGCGCCAGAATAGGATCCTCATACTGACGCTGCTTAATCTCTTCTATAATAGAGGATTCAGCCATACCTCGAACAAAAATCCCAACATCTCTAGAATCAGCCAAACGAACTCCAAGACTATCCATTTGATGAATATCACGGACCATCTTTCTCCTCTCGGAAGGCGTGTCCACTAAACTACCCACGGACTTGTGGCTAAGTGCATCTGCCACAACATTAGCTTTCCTAGGGTGGTAGAGAATATCAACATCATAATCTTTCAATAACTCTAACAACCTCCGCTGCCGCAAGTTTCGCTCCTTCTGTTTAAAGATGTACTAGAGGTTCTTATGATCGGTGTAAATGTCAACATGAACCCCATATAAATAATGTCTCCATATCTTCAAAGCATGAATCACCGCGGCTAGCTCCAAATCATGAGTAGGATAATTCTTTTCATGTTTCCTGAGCTGCCGGGAAGAATAAGCTATCACCCTGCCGTGCTGCATCAATACACACCCCAAACCAATACCAGAGGCATCACAATAAATCACATACCTATCTGGACCCTCGGGAAGAGTCAGGAATGGAGCCGTAGTTAGCTTCTCTTTTAGCAACTGGAAACTACGCTCACAAGCATCTGACCACTGGAATTTTGCTCCCTTCTGAGTTAGCTGGATCATGTCTTCCAACGGTCTGAATACCCGATTCATAAGATCTATGAATACTGTCGGAGCATTTGTCAGCCCAAAAGACATAACTCTGAATTCGTAATGCCCATACCGGGTCCTAAACACTGTCATGGGAATATCCTCCTTCGGTACTTGCACCCACCAGGTCTATCTTTGAGAAACATTTAGCTCCCTACAATTGGTCAAACAAATTGTCAATCCTGGGGAGGGGTATTTATTCTTTATCGTTACCTTATTCAGCTACCGATAATCAATGCACATCCGTAGCAACCCATCCTTCTTTCTTACAAATAATACTGGAGCTCTCCAGGGTGACGCACTAGGCCAAATAAAACCCTTCTCTAATAGATCTCTCAGCTGTTCTTTCAGTTTCTTTAATTTTGTCGGTGCCATTCTGTACGGAGGAATAGAAATAGACTGAGTGTCTGGCAGCAGATCTATAGCAAACTCTATCTCCCGCTCAGGAGGAAGGCCTCGAAGCTCATCTAGAAATACATAGATGAATTCGTTAACAACTGGAATTGACTGAAGAGTCGGTGCCTCTGCATCTAAATCATGTACACGGAGCAGATGATAAATGTAACCTTTTCTGATCATTTTTCTTGCCTTGAGGTATGAAATAAACTTACCCCTCGACGATGCGGTATTACTTGGCCACTTAATAACTGGTTCCCCTGGGAATTCGAAATAGACTATCTTCTTTTGATAATCAACATTAGCATAACAAGAAGCTAGCCAATCCATACCCATAATCACATCAAACTCAGTCATATCTAACTCTACCAAATTGGCCATAGTGCAGCAACCACAAATAAATACTGAATAGTCTCTACAAACTCGACTGGCAATAATAGAGTCCCCTACTGGTGTAGCTACCTCGAAAGGCTCTATTGGCTCAGACTCTATCCCAATTTTATTAGCAATCAAATGAGAAATATATGATAATCTAGAACCAGGATCAATTAGTGCATACACATCTCGAGAGAAAACCAGTAATATACCTGTGATGATATTTGGCGATGCCTCCTGGTCCTACCGGTTGGCCAATGCATAAGTACGGTTCGAAGGACCGCTAGACCCAGGAACTCCACCACAACCCCTGCCTCGGCCTGCTGATGCTGGTATACCCTTTCCCACAGGGCGCATGGCTACCGAGGATGAAGATGAACAATCGGCTAACCCGGTAGACTGAGCTAAACCACCTATACCACCTCTAATTGGATAGTCTCTCATCTGGTGGCCCTGACGGCCACACATAAAGCAAGCATCGATGCCGCGAAAACACTTCTCGGGGTACCATCCCCCACAGTAAGAACATAGAGGTCTGGGTGGTCTCATCTGACTGTTGGAGCCTCTGTCTCACTGTGAGCCTGAAACCCTAGAACTCGAGCCTACCCCTGAATAACCTACACCCTCTGATCTCCTGTTGGTGAACTGCGGGGGTGTACCCCGTACTGACGGGAAGGATGTCTACTTTGCTGCTGCTGAGGCTGCCTGCCTAAAAAATCCCCTGAATACCCAGATGATCTGGCCCTCTTGGGCTGGCCCCTGTCATCCACTCTATTGGGCTGGCGCCCTCTGCGTTAGTCCTCCATGCCCAGGGCATAGGCCTGAATACAGGCGATATCTATATTGGTCTGGGCTGCCATCACCAAGCAACTGTCAACATAATACTAGTCCAGCCCCACTATATATTGGTGCATCCGGTCAGTCATGTTAGCAACATATGTAGATGCATATCTGGCTAGCGAATTGAACTCCAAGCTGTACTCCCTAACTGGCCTGCCCCGCTGCTTTAACAGTAGGAATCTGTCTACTCTAGCTTGCCTCACCTTCGGAGGCAGAAAATGGCCCAGAAAAGCCTTAGTAAACTCGCCCCAAATGGCTAGAGGGGCACCCTCACCTCTGGATAGCATCCATAACTCATACCAATTGGCTGCTATGTCATGCAATCGGTAGGACGCCAGCTCAAATGACTCTGTCTTAGATGTATTAATCAATCACAGTGTTCGCTGCATCTGTCGAACAAACTCATGAGGGTCCTCTACGGGCTTGGACTCAAAGAACTCTAGTGGGCTACATGTCAGAAAATCACGAGCCCTCGAACTGTCACGACGGCCTACTTGACCTCCGTCTACGCCCTGCCCATGGGCCTGTCCTGCTACCAGTCGGGTCAACAGTTGGACTGCCTCTCGCGTGTCCCCAATCTTTGCACATAGCTGAGGGGCTGGAGGCTCTGGTACTCAAACTTCGAGAGCTGGCGGTGGAGCCGCCCCCGTACCTGCAGCTGCGGATACTTTAACTCCCTCCGGCACTGGTGGCGTAGCCGAACTAGCTATCGGGGGTACAATATCTGACTCACTCTAGGCATGAGCCCTAGTAGTCACCCGGGCTCTACTGGTCTCACCTACCGCCGCAGACTTGCCTTTTCGGGCAACTATAGTCTTCCTCGAAGGCATCACTGAAAACAGAACATTTTGTTAGAAAAGAATGATCCTAATAACGCAGCTCTATCACACAATCTAAGATTAAAAAAAGAAAATAACATCCTAAATGTCCTATAGCCTCCTGTTTATAGATGTGGTGCACAACACACCGACAAACAAGACTCTACTAGACACAGTCTATGAACACTCCGAGGACAAACTGCTCTGATACCACTTCTGTTACGTCCCAACCTATGGGCCATGACTGACACCCATTTGGGGCGTCAGAACATGGACATTCTGAGGATGAACCACTTTGATACTACTTCTGTCATGACCCAACCCCGTGGGCCATGACTAGAGCCCGAATTGGGCCCCCAAACACACTCACAAAGCCGAGTTGCAGACAGCTGACTTATATCGACACAAAAATCCAACATTGTCTCAGATACTATCAAACACATCACCAAGTACAATAGAAGTCGACAAGGCTATGTTTCAAGTCTATAATTTAAAAAAAAGTCGGCAGAGTTCCCTTTGTTTTACGGACTATCCAAAATAACCGTGCACTCAGAAAATACCAACAAAGGCCACACAGGGCCAATAAAACACATATATCCATATGGGGCTGACAAGGNNGCAGCAAATTCTGCATCTTTAAAAGGAGCCACACAGGGCCAATAAAACACATATATACATATGGGGCTGACAAGGCCGCTATGGCGGGTGAACCGCCCAACACACACATCATACAAGTTTAATAGAGCGGACTAGGCACAACCCACAAACATATACATCCACAGACCTCTAAATAAACTGACAGAATCTTAGGACGGGACAGGGCCCCGCCATACCCCTAAACAAATATATACAATACAACGAATGAATATATACCAAAAGTAGACTCTGAAGTAGGAGGACCACTCCAAATAGCAGAAGGGTGTCCTAAACCGGTGGATCACCAAGCTGTACGTCAGTACTTGCGGGCATGAAACGTAGGCCCTGAAGAAGGGGGGTCAATAGGAAATATGTACTAAGTATGCGAAGCAGAAGATGCAGAACATAAATCTAAGTAATAATCGAAACAAGAGTATGAAAGGTAAATGCATATTCAAAAGTATTAAAATGTTTATTTTCAAAATACAAATTATGCATAGGGCATGGGAAATATGGTTGCCCGCTCATCGATGGCACCATAACATAGCATAACACCAGAAAGTTTCAAATCGCCGAAGCCCCATCATATATAACAATACCGCATAACACCAAACACAGCATAACGTCCAACAAAAGTGGGACTCGACCCTCGAGCTCGGAGCTCGGTGATCCATAAATACAACATAACACCGGAGTATATCATAATGCGCACGACAACCAATCGGCCTAGAAATCGGCGAATGATATCATAGTAGTAGGCACGAGCAGAGTAGTGAGTAATAATATGCATAAAATTATTGTCATAAATCCAAAAAAAATAGAATAGTCATATTTAAAAGCGGAATAATAATTATTACATATTCTTTCAAAAGTTATCGAGATTGCATAAAAGGGCATTGCGGGACCCACGAATGGGTGGAGACCCAAGCTTACCCGTCTATGGAAAATATACTCATCCTAGATCATACAAGCTCCTATGAGAATTTCAATGCAATCCGAGCTTTTCTGTAAAAGTTATGAGTGTTGAAGTTTTAGAATCGTTAAAGAATCAGTTCTTTTAAAACTAACTAGCTTCCATATACCCTTTGTAACTTATGAATTCAAAGGACATAAGGATTAATATTATGACATATTAACACAAGAATACCAAGGAACAACTGCGGATCATAAACATGCTTGGATTGCGAGAATAGAGTTTCCTCGAGGCTTATATTGTAGCCTATTTTAACTAAGGCATGCCGAAAAGGGAGGTTGATTTACATACCTCAAACGCTCTGTAATATAATCCAAACGTCAGCTAGATCCAACTTACGCTTTGGGTTGCCCAAGGTCTACAAACAAGTCATAAAATGCCAAACATTAGCTAAAGACTTTTTGGGCATTAAATTCCTAATTTGCCCTTAATTCTACAGAAATGTGGGCAGCATTTCCCCTGAAAATAGGCCACCCCGAGAATTCAACTCGGCCAAATCAATCATTTGCCCTTAATTCCATAGAAATTTGGGCAGTATTTCCCCTGAAAATAGGCCACCCCAAGAATTCAACTTGGCCAAATCAATCAACTATAACAACAACAATCAACCCAGCAACTTCAACAACCAATCCGAAAGGCAATATAACAACAATAGCTCTCTTTTTCATCATTCAACAACATTCATAAATTCGATTCAACGGCTTACCTTTAGGCCAACATCGATGCTTATAATTCAAATACTAACCCGAATCCACTTGCCTTATATAAATTCTCGAATCACGCTAATTCCGAAGCTTTTTCCTTTTTATGACGCTTCAATTCACCAAAATCTATTCAAATATAGCATCATAATTATATAAGGAACCTAACGACACTAAAATTAATTAATTCGGGTGAAAAGGGTAAAATTGTCTAAAGATTTCATCGCCCAAAAAATACTATCGGAATCTGAAAATTTATACATGAAAATGTTCCCCAAGTGACAAGGAATTCATTAGCAAAAATTATTTAAAAAATGGAGCTAATATGGGGAAGAAATCGCATGATAAAGTTTTTGAAAAATATTAAAATGCAGTAGTAAATTGGCAACTTTTACCTCGAACAACACACCAAAACAAATTTCTGAAACTTCCATATTGTTCTCCTCGAAAAATTATACAACTTAGCCTTTTGAATCACTCAACTCGGACAAAAAATGAGAGAGAAAATGAGGTTTAAAGTTGGGGAAAATGGGAAATATTCTGCAGCAAATTCTGCATCTTTAAAAGGAAAGCACCGGGTCTACCAGGTGGCAGAACCTGATTGAGCCATGGCACACGCCTGCTTCAGCATTTTCAGCAACCTCTCGAACTTATATTCGATGCTCCGACCTCATCCAAAGTTGAAAAAATATAATCCATATATGAAATCTTATCAGAAACAGCATTCCGGACTCAATAGTATAGTCAAAATTTCTAATGGAGATCGTTTTATGCCAATGTGGGTCCTACTTCCTAATCCATATAAGAAATCTTATCAGAAACAGTATTCTGGACTTAATGGTGTAGTCAAAATTTCCAACGAAGATCGTTTTATGCCAATGTGGGTCCCATTTTCCAATATCAAAATCTACCGATAGGTCAAAAAATCACACGAAAGCCCCGAGAACTGAACGAAAGATCCTCCTAGACCAAAATTGATGTTCTGAATCCAATAGAATTGTCAGAATTTGAAATTGAGGCCTCCTTGACCCAATACCCAAGAAAGCTCATTAAAACTAATTTTGGACTCAAAAACTCAAAATATTCTCAGAAGCTTTCTAAAAATTACAACTAAGTCATTTCTAGCATTAATTTGATCATCTGGAACTATTAAAATTTTTTAGAATTCCAATTCAAACTTCCGAACCCCAGAGGTTGACAAAAGTCAAACTTTGGCTCCGGTAATAACTAAAAATGCAACTTCTGACCTAAAATTTCTATTGTAACTCTAAATTAAATTCTGCAAGTTCCCCTAGACCAGATTTAGCATTCCGGAGCTAATAGAATCAACAAAATCATGATCCAACAATTAAAACTCAAAACGGCTAAAAAACTCAAATTTTTCAACTTCCAATTAATTTCAATTTTGGTACCAAATTTTTTCAATTGTTCCAATGCATGAAATACGGGTTCTAACATAAGGTCTAATATCAAATTTGTCCAAGTCTGATAGTGAATAAAGTTTGTTTTAAGGGTGTAACTTTAGTCCATGTTTTAGCATCGTAAATGGATAACATTTACAGCCCAAGATGAATCAATCGGCCTAGAAATCGGCGAATGATATCATAGTAGTAGGCACGAGCAGAGTAGTGAGTAATAATATGCATAAAATTATTGTCATAAGAATATTAATGGTCCTAAGTATATCACGACCCACTTGACGATTTGTGCCCAAAATAAGTGAAGGAAAAAGAAAAAAGTGGGCAGCTAAGGCCCATCAAGTTTGAAACCCAATTAGGCCCAAGTGAAAGGGCCAAGCTACTGCATCATCACCTTGATAAAATAAGGCTAAAAACACACAAGAAAGTCGACCAAAGGATTCTTTAAAAAGGGCTTACAAGAAGCACCTTTAATTAATTCTAAACTTTGAAAGAAATCAGCTTTCACAAAGCTTTCTCTCTACACTTTCTTAACTTTCAAAGCAACCACAAAGAGACTTGTAGATTTCTTAAAGAAGCTCTCAACCTAAAAGGTAAAGGTAAGTAAAGGTACCTATGTGTTCAGTATGGTTTTTTCATGAAAAATAAGAGATTAAGCTTGTTATACTTGTGCTAAAATTTTGGACTGTACACTTTTCTTGTTTATTTGGAAACTTTTATCTTCTTGGTTGGATGGAATATGAAGTAAGATTTATGGTCTTAATAAGTTTTAGTTCTGTAATGATGTTTTAAGATTGTTGCACTATTTGGTTCTACATAAATAATCGAGTTTTAGTGTGTTATCCTAAATATGTTGCTAGTAGAAATTATGGGCTGATTGATTGAGGACTATGGTCTTACTTACTTTACCTATTTTGAGAACTATTTTAGACTGTTTGTATGTATAAATATGGTGGGAATAGTTTGGTTAAAGTTGGAACAAATTTGGGATTATTGACGTCAAAATGTAGCGAAGGGACGTAATGTTATATTGCCTACTTGTATGTTGTGTAGAATTGTTATGTGTTGTTCCTTGTGGGCTGTTGTGAGAATATAATGAAACTAAAATAAGCTGCACATGATATGTATATGAGAATGTGCATTAGAAAATACTATTAGAGGCGGAAAGATTGAAAGAATATGCGTGGGTTGATAATTACACACTTGCTGCCAGTGTATTATTTTTATGAGATTAGGCTGCCAAGATGCATCTATTGGCTGATAATACTAGTTTTATCACCTACTGTATTGTAGATAAATATTTGGAGGACAGGAAGGTTAATTCGAGGTAATAGCAAGGTGGTACAACGAGGTATGTAAGGCTACTTAAATTCGTATTATTTGGCATGAAGCCTAGATCCTTCTTGGGCACATAAAGGCACTTATCAACTCCAACACAACTAATAACTGTGTCTTCACTCTTTCACATATTTGTATGCTTCCATATATAGTCATCTTCAAATTTGTATACATACTTGGGTACCAAGATACATGAGTTCCTTTTTGCTAAATAAAGTTCATGAGTTGTTTCATCTCCTACACATTCTATTATTTGTGTAACCTACTCTTTTCATTGTGGTATTATTTTGTATAGTTCTTTATATGTCACATGCTATATCTATGGTCCTACAACTCCAATATTATGACCACCAAAGAATCATCTCAAAAGTAATTGAAAGATGAAGTATGTTACTTATTGATGGGTGGTAGCCCTACGAGTGGAAGAATCACCTAGCAGGGTTCGATCCCTTTGCAGGGGGTATCCTAGGGGTGAAAGGAAAGCTTAGCATCCATCGATCCCGATATTGATTTACCATTGATCAGTTGGTCATTTGTATTATATGTTGTGCACAAATTATGCAGTAAAGAAAGGTAAAGTAATAAAAAAGGACATAAAGTAAATGATTCCACAGTGTTACTAAAGGTGGTCTCTTATCCTTACACCAGTGCATGATTTCATTTGAGTTGTTACTTCGTATATAGTATTTCCTTCCTTACATATTTAGTACATTATCTCGTATTGATATCCCTTACGGGGGACCTGCATTTCATGTTGCAGATACATGCACTAGTAGATCTCTCCAGTTGGAGTATAGGATATCCAGCTGCTGTTACCGAGCTCTAGGTTGCTTTTGGGCTTTGTGTGTGTCTAGAGCTGATATTTTTGTATTATATAGTTAGTCGACGTGGGGATTGTGCCCACCTTTATCACACACTTTTCCTTATCTAGAGGCTTTGTAGACTATGTAAACTAAAGTATGGTCATGTCTTGTACTTTAGACATTGTGGCTCCAACGACCTAGTCATATGCATTTCCTTTTGGTTTGTTATTATTGTCTACCTTCTTGAATACATACTGAATTTAGAAACCCCTTATAATGTTCATATCAAGTGCATAGTTACATGTTGGTTCTCCCGAGCCTTGTTGGCAACGAGTGCTAGTCCGTCTTAGTGAGATTTTGGGCGTGACAAAAGTGGTATCAGAACAAGTCATCCTAGGGAGTCTACAGAGCCGTGTCTATGTAGAGTTTTATTTATGGATATGTTATGTACCACATTTATAAGAAGGAGACTACATGGCATTTAGGAGTTGTCACTTTCTTTTCATTCATTATGTTGTAGTGCCAAGTATAATAGGTGGATTGTGTCTAACCCCTAAATTGTTTTGTACAACAAGTATGCCAAAAACCAGGAAAAATAAAGGCAAAGGTAAGGGTGTAGTAATGGTAGTTGGTATGCCCAGTCGGGTGAGAAAACAAAAGGAGGATCAAGATAAGTCTCTGTCACAAGCATCTCCAACTTCCCCAGCTCATGATGAACCAAGAAGTAGTGAAATTCCCCCAAAACCACCTACCGACGCCACCGTGCAGGATCTGAGAAATGCAGTCCAACTATTGACTCGTATAGTTGCTGGCCAAGGTCAAAGACAGGAAGGCCCAATTATAGGTGCAAGTGGTGTGAATAGGGCAGCTAGTACGAGGATACCTGACTTCTTTAACTTGGACCCTCCATCCTTCACCAGGTCAGATCCTAATGAAGATCCCCAAGACTTTGTTGACCAGATTCAACACACTTTAGATGTTATACATGACAGTGGTGCAGAAGCTATTGAGTTAGCGATATATAGGTTGAAGGGTGTGACTATATTGTTGTATGAAGCTTGGAAGCAATCTAAGGTTATAGATGCACCTCCAACTACCTGGAATGAGTTCAAAAAGACATTTCTTGATCATTACTTGCTGTTAGAGATCTGGGGGGCTCGGGCAGATCAGTTCTTGAATCTCCACCAAGGAAATATGAGTGTGAGGGAATATAGCCTTCAATTTAATTCCTTGGCTAGGTATTCACCTAATGTAGTTGCTACTATGGCAGGTAGAGTTCATCGATATGTCGATAGATTGGATACATATCTGGTTAGAGACTGTACCATTGCTTCCTTGAATAAAGACATGGATATAGTGAGGATGCAAGCTTTTGAAACAAAAATTGAAGGATCAGAGGTAAAGGAGAAGGACACAAGATTTAGAAAGGGACAGTCCAAGAGGGCCAGGTCTTCGGGGTAGTTTACACCACCCCAAGGTGAGCTTAGGCCTCGGTCCCCTAATAGACCACCTAGGCCATCATCCTCCTACTCTTTAGCTAGTGCTCCACCACAACTCCAAGGGTTTAGAAGTAATTAGTTTGGTCCAGAAAGTGATGGACAAGGTGTACGGACTACAGGATATTCACAAGCCAGCAAATGACTCCTAGGCATCCTTGTAAACAATATGGGAGAAGTCATTCAGGTACATGTCATGTTGGGACAGATGCTTGTTATTGGTATTGTGCTCTAGGGCATATGATGAGAGATTGCCCGAGGAGACGTAGGGGTGATATAATACAATCTACTGGGTTAGCTATTGCATCATCAGCAGTTCCTCCATTAGGTAGGGGTCAACAAGCATCTACAGGTCATGGTAGAGGTGTTAGAGTGGCAGCTAGCTCTAGCGGAGTCCAAAATAGCACTTATGCTCTAGGGAGTCGGCAAAATTTGGAAGATTCACCCAATGTGGTCACAGGTACATTGTCCATATTTTCACATAATGTATATGCATTAATTGAACCTGGTTCTACACTATCATACATCATCCCACTAGTTGCTAGGAAGCTTAAGAGAATGCCTAAATTATTTGATAAACCATTTGAAGTGTCTACACCAACTGGTGAATCTATTATGGCTAGAAGGGTTTATTATGACTGTGTATAATTGTTTATGACTATGATACATTGGTTGACCTTATTGAGCTAGAAATGGTGGAATTTGATGTTATGATGGGTGTAGATTGGTTACCTTCTTGCTATGCTATCGTGGATTACCGAACTAAGAGAGTGTACCTCTACTTTCTAAATGAGGCAGTTTTTGAATGGGAAGGTAATGTTAGGGCACCAAAGGGTAAGTTTATCTCTTATTTTAAGGCAAAAAAGTTGATATCTAAGGGATATATATGTCATTTAGTTGGAGTGAGGGATATGGAGGCGAAATCACCAACTCTTCAATCAGTTCTAGTAGTGAATAAGTTTGTTGATATGTTTCCTGAAGATCTTCTAGGCTTACCTCCAGAACAAGAAGTAGATTTTGGTACTGACTTACTTCCAGGCACTCAACCTATTTCCATCCCTCTATATAGAATGGCCCTGGCAGAATTACGTGAATTAAAAGAGAAGTATAAAGACTTATTGGAGAAGGTTTTTATAAGACCGAGTGTGTCCCCATGGGGTGCACCAGTGTTATTTGTACGTAAAAAGAAAGACACCTTGAGAATGTGTATTGACTATCAACAATTGAATAGGGTGACAATTAAGAACAAATACCCCCTCCCTAGGATTGATGATTTATTTGATCAGTTATAGGGTGCCAATTTTTTTTCAAAAATTGATTTGAGATCAGGTTATCACCAAGTGAGGGTAAAGGAGAAAGATATACCTAAGACATCTTTCAGAACACGCTATGGTCATTTTGAATTTCTTGTTATGTCATTTGGGCTAACAAATATACCAACAACTTTTATAGATCTGATGAACAGGGTATTCAAACCATTCTTGGATGTGTTCGTGATAATATTTATAAATGATATTTTGGTATATTCAAGATTAGAAGAGGACCATGCAAATCACTTATGACAGTGTTGCAAGTTCTTCGTGATCGACATTTATATGCCAAGTTTTCTAAATGTGAATTTTGGTTAAAATCAGTGGCATTCTTGGGTCATATTGTGTCCAATGAGGGAATAAGGGTTGATTCACAAAAGATAAAGGATGTTTATGCATGTGAGTGGTAGAAAAGTTGTCGAGTTAGCAACATATAGGTTGAAGGGTGTGGCTATATTGTGGTATGAAGTTTATGGGTTGTAAAAGATTGGCTAAGGCCAACAACACCCACGGAAGTTGGAACCTTCCTAGGTCTGGCAGGTTATTACAGAAGGTTCGTTGAAGGTTTTTCTTATTTCTGCACCTCTAACAAAGTTGACACATAAAGCAACCAAGTTCCAATTGAATGATGCATGTGAAAGGAGCTTCCAAGAGTTGAAAAATAAGCTAACTTTTGCACTTGTGTTAGTACTTCCAGAAGGCACCGAGGGTTATGCAGTGTATTTGGATGCTTCAAGAGTTGGCTTAGGGTGTGTACTGACACAACATGGTAGGCTAATTGCTTATGCCTCTAGACAACTACAACCACATGAGAAAACCTACCCAACACATGACCTTGAGCTTGCAGCAGTTGTGTTTGCTCTGAAAATATGGCGCCACTATCTGTATGGGGTTCATGTTGACATATATACTGATCATAAGAGACTACAGTACATCTTTAAGAAAAAAGACCTAAATTTAAGGAAGCAAAGATGGCTAGAGTTAATAAAGGATTATGACATTGATATACTATACCATCTGGGGAAAGAGAATGTGGTAGCCGATGCTTTGAGTCATAAGGAAATCAGAAATATTAGTGATTAGGCCGTGGTAAGTCAAGGTGTGGCTAAGGATCTACGTCAACTAGCTAGTTTGAGATTTCGCTTTCTTGAAACCCTAAAGGAAGGGGTTGTTGTGCATAATGATGCGGAGTCTTCATTGGTAACAGAGGTGAAAGAAAAATAGTTCAAGGATCCTGTTCTACGACGACTTAAGGAAAATGTGAGTTAGGGTACAATAAAGGGCTTTGACCTTACACCAAGTAGAGTACTTTATTGTCAAAATAGATTATGTGTGTCTGATATTAATGGACTAAGAAAGAGGATAATGGAAGAAGCCCATCATTCCAGATATTCCATTCAACTAAAATGTATCATGGCCTAAAAGGAATGTTTTGGTGGGGAAGCATGAAAAAGGACCTTGCAGAATTTATGGCTCAATGTCCAAATTGCCAATAAGTCAAAGTAGACCACCAAATGCTAGGAGGTTATATACAGTGTATAGAGCTTCCAACATGGAAGTGGAATATGATCAATATGGATTTT
>DF362126.1:28321-45662 GCA_000787875.1 Solanum virginianum
CAAAGTTGTATATACATGAGTTGGTTAGATTGCATGGGGTGCCTTTTTCTATCACTTTGGATCTGTGGTGCTCAATTTACTTCTCACTTTTGGAGGTCCTTCCAAAGAGGTCTTAGTACCAAGATTAAGCTTAGCACGACTTTTTATCCTCAAATGGATGGTCAAGCCAAGAGGACTATTCAAACTCTTGAGGATATGCTTAGGGCTTGGTTTTTGGAGTTTAAGGGTAGTTGGGATGAATATCTTGCACTCACTGAGTTTGCTTACAACAATTGCTACCACTCAACCATTTGTATGGCTCCCTTTGAAGCTCTTTATGGTAGGGGTTTTAGATCCCCAGTTGGGCGGTTTGAAGTGGGGAAAATGAATTTTCTAGGTCTGGATTTGGTCATGGAAGCCTTGGAGAAGGTGAGGTTGATAAGGGAGAGATTGAAAACATGCCAAAGTACACAAAAGTCCTACTCCAATGTGAGGAGAAGAGATCTTGAGTTTAAGGTTAGTGATTGGGTTTACTTGAAAGTCTCACCCATGAACGGTGTGGTCCAATTTTGCAAGAAAAGAAAATTAAGCCCAAGGTTTGTGGGTCCTCATAGAGTTTTGAGGAGAGTGGGTAAGGTTGCATATGAGTTGGAGTTACCTAGATGAATATGGTTCATCCAGTCTTTCATGTGTCCATGTTGAGAAAGTGTGTGGGTGACCCAAGTTCTATAGTGCCCTTGGATGTTGTAGAAGATAACTTGACCTATGAGGAGGTCCCGATGGAGATTTTGGATAGACAAGTGAAGAGGTTGAGAAACAAATATGTAGCTTCCGTCAAGGTCCTTTGGAGGAACTAACAAGTTGAAAGTGCCACACGAGAATCCGAGGTAGATATGAGAAAGCGATATCCATATCTCCTCCACTCTACTTAAGCCGAAGGTACCATTTTAAGTACCATATATGATTTCAAGTCTTAAGTTTCAGCCTTTATGTCAGTTTGCATGCATTCATGTTAATGGTAACACATTTATAGTGATTTTTGACACTCATGTTGAGACTTTTTTGAAAATGATATTTAAATGCATTTGTTGCATTCATGTTGGGCTGAAATCTTCATGATTACTTCTCTTATGCATATTTCTTTGACATTCGGTGACGAATGTTCCCAAGGGGGAGATATTAAAACGTTCCACATTGTGCTTCAAAAATGCCCATAATCGTAATTTCCATATATATCAAAATTTGTGCATGATATCAAAAATCTGACTTATTATTCTCGATCAGGAGGCAAAATTGAGTGGAAAATGGGTATAACCAGATTTTAGAGGACCTGTAGAGAAAAATAAATTTTTCTAATTTACGATTTCCAGAGAGCATCTGCGCTCTGGCCACGATGCGCCAGGGTGCAGATAGGTGTTAATTATGTCCATGTTGGGTCCATGTCATGGACCAAATGCAGAATAGTGTTAATTTTTTCTTAATTTTTCTGTGATGACCAAGGGTATTGGGGTCATAACCCCATGCCTACTTATACGTGAAAACACCCACACTTAGCCATTTTTCAACTCTATATCACTCAAAAACCCTTACAAAACACCTCTCCAAGACTTAACCAAATATCTCATTCAAATTTCTAGGATTTCAAGCTTAACTTTGGAACTCAAGGATTCTCTTGAAGCTCATCTCAAGAAAACTCAAGTTTGAGGTATATGGGTTTCATCCATTGGGTTCTTTCACCTATAGAGCCCCATCTTCCTTTTTATGAAAATTGCAAGTGTTCAAGTTGTATTATCTATGAGTATCTCTTATTATGGATTATGAATGTAAATTATGTTGGGGTTTTATGAAATATCGATTGATTATGCATGTCTATCTATTTCAAGCTTATATCATGAATTGGTTTTGTCTATTGAGACTATGCATGTTTTGAGATATGAAACTATAATCTATTATGCAATTTGATGATGGATTACAAGGTACCCTACATGAGGGTTTTACTATGTGTTGGTGGGTTAATTTGCATTGAGTTTTCTCATATTATTTCTCTCTTGAATTGCATGATTTTGAACAAGCATTATGAACCCACCAAGTGTTTGAGTAAAATGTCTTGACAAGGATTCTCATATTATTGATGATATATTACATGATTTATAAGTCAAGTGACTTTATGATGATTAAGGTCTTGTATATATGTATTTAATTCATGAAAAGTATATATGATGTTGCAAGTAGATCACACCTTGTTGAGGGGGTGACATGCCTCAATCAACTTGTTGAGGGGTGACATATCTCAATCACCTTGTTGAGGGGGTGACATGCCTCCATCACCTTGTTGAGGGGTGACATATCTCAATCACCTTATTGAGGGGGTGACATGCCTCAATCACCTTACAAGGGGGTGACGTGCCTTGGATTCCAAGTAGTAGTTCGCTTAGTCTATGTGGGTTATGGTTTGTTCCCACTGGTGATATGTATTATGTAAGTTGTACGATTTACAAGCATGTTTTACTTCAAGCATTGATCATGCATACCATATTGATGTTATACTTATCCATTGCTTATGATTATGCATTTTGACTATATTGGCTTATGTCTTGTTGCATTGCATCGTACATACTTGGTACATTTAAATGTACTAATGCATACTCTATGCCTACATAATATTACCATGTAGGGACTATTTGATATTTGATGTACTTATGCTATAAGCTTGGTTTTGTTATGCTTTTATAAATATCAAGACTTCCCTTAGTCCCGCTTCCCCTATTTATATCTCTTGTGTTGTTTATTTTTCTTCCGCAACCAAGGATGTGTGAATGATATGCTAAGAGGCTTGTTTGGGGTCCCAATAAGTTCTCATTCATCGTGTCATGTCTGATCCCTAGGCTTGGGTCGTGACAACTTCATGGTGGAGGTGTTTCTTTTGGGAATGGCAAAAAGGGTCACATTCTTTGTATAGAAAGAATTGAAAAATCATTAGAACACTTAATAGAAAAATGATTATTATGTGAAGGGAATGAAGTTTAGTCTATTGAGTTTATCTTAAATCTGTGACAAGGGTAATAAAGTAATATTTCACTGAAAAAACTATATTGTTATCAATCTGGTTTCACAAGAAGTGATTCTTGTGACAAAAAGAGTTGAAGAATATGTATGTGGCTGATCTGAATTCTATATAGTCAGATGACCTTACATGTCTTAATGCTCAAAGTGAGAATGCAAAACTTTAGCACAAAAGACTGGGTCATGTAACTTTCTCATTGATTAACAAGCTTGCTTCGAAGAACCTAATCTATAGGCTACCCAATGTGAAGTTTGGAAAAGATAAAATATCTAAAACATATGCCAAAGGGTAGTAGATTAGATCCTCATTCAAGCAAAAGAAGCAGGACAGTACTACCAGATCATTTGAGTTGACTTATATGGATCTACATGGGCTAGTAAAGATTCAAGGTAGAGGAGGAAAGAAGTACATTTTGATGGTTATAGATGATTACTCAAGGTTTACTTGGACCATGTTCTTGATGTCTAAGGATGAAACCTATGATGTGTTTGTTATCTTTGCCAAGATGACACACACTAAGTTGAACTATAAGATAGCAGGGATCAGGTATAATCATGGAACTAAATTTGAAAATACCAAGATAAATATCTTCTGTAATGACCTGACCTAGGGGCCTAGTGGTCACACGATGAATGAGATACCCGAAGGCATCTCACCCAAGCCATCTTAAGCATCTCAAGAATTCATAACCACAAACATACAAATATTGCGGAAGTAAAATGGGAAAGGTTCTATGGGCCTTTTTAAGACAATGAAAAAGCATTAAAACACATGAAGTACTAACATATTGTTTTCCATAAAGCTCACCGACTTAACATATCAACGGACGAAATCTGTAATGGTCGATTTTCATTAAATAGAAAAGACTCCAATATTTAACAACATAGAAAGTAAATGCCTTAAAAGGGCCATAAGTATATTGATTTCTCCTGATGTTCACGCTCCAATAAGAAAGCAGTCGCTGTCAGCAATTAACCTAACAAAAGTTTAGGGTCGAATCTACTACTAATCATTTTAAGCATAAATAACTAAAATCTCTAAATGGGGGAGGGGTTTGTGAATTCAAAAATAAGTAAAATAAACACTAATCTAAGACGCAAGGAAACACTCAATTTTGGGGATAACTTGGGAATTGTGTTCACCATGGTTCGTCGACTCGATTTCCCTAGGCAACATATCTACAATTAGAAAGTCGCATGCAGGATGGTAACTTAGGTTCTTCTATCCCTCTTGTAAAGGTAAAGGTCAAGTTTCATCATAAAACCCCTACATAACTTTTAATCATACTCCATAATGAGTAATATCCATATGAAGCACAACTTGGAAACATGCAATTTTCATAAAAATGAAGATTGGGCTTCATGGGTGAAAGGTACCCATGAATGAATCCCACATACCTTATACCTTGGATTTCTTGGAATTGGGTTGTGAAAGACTTGAAGCTTAGAAGTGGGTCTTCAAATCCAAAACTTGCTCTTGACTTTCCCTGAATTTGTATTGGTGTTTTGATGGAGACCCTTGAGAGAATTTGAGAGTGTATTCAAGTTTAGAGTAATGACTTTGATCCTTTTGAATAGGATTTAGGTCTTTTGGGGAGGATAAGATAGATTGGAAGTCTAAAAAGGTCATTAGAATGGATTAAATTCACGAAAACACCATTAATAAAATAGAGAATAAAATGAGAAAGTGTCACCTTACTTGAGGTTACACGGGTCGTGTGGCACTCCACGGTTCATGTGGAGTGTTCGTGAACCAACACTTAGAATACTTATGGAAATTGGAAACTTGGCCAACACTTGGAATTTTTACCTAAGTATCACCTCACAGACTAGTTCACGGGCCGTATGAGGTCACACTGTCCGTTTACTGGTTTGTCAAACCATACTTAGAATATTTCACGAACATTACAAGAGGGTAATTTTACACTTAGAAAATTTTTCGCTCCAGAAGCCTCATGAAGGGCCTCACGGCTAGTGTGGCCTGTCATGGCATATGTGTTGGCCACAAACAGGCTATTTAGGCCCCAGGCCGGTCACATGGCTCGTGAGATGCCAGACGGCCCGTGTGGCTGCCCATATGGCATCACTGCATGGAAGGGTTCTATGGAAATGGGCATAACTCCTTCATCCAAACTCGGAATGAGGTGAAACCAAGTAAGTTGGAAAGCTAACTCAAAGGGCTTTCATTTGACATGTATGGGTTATCCAGTTCCATTCATGCTAAAAGTTATGCTTGTTTAAAGTTTACCCTTGCATAAACCATCATCCAAAACTCAATTCATAGGGAAGTCTTGAACTTGTCAAGGTACTAGAAGTCTCCCATAACCCTAATATGCTTCCCACCTTAAAAAATGAGGCTTGAAACATGGATACAAAAGAACATGGAGTTACAGGGTGTTACAAAATCATCATAAGTATGCATAATATCTTAAAAGAACTTAAAGAAAAGATAAAATACTTTAAAGAAGACTTTATGGGTGAAAGAATATCAATAAATAAAGCTCACATAACCTAGTAGACTTGGGAAGAATAAATTTCCTGTTGGAAGAGAAGAGTCCTTTGGAAACCCTAGTCTCCTTAGCTTGCTCTTGAAGGGGAGTGCCCTTTTTGCCTTAGGAAATTTGAGAGTGTAAGAATGAGGGAATAAAATAGGGACTAGGTATTTAAGGACTGGTTTTGGGGACTTTTTATTCACAAAGTGATAGGGTTTAGGAGTAGAAATGACAAAAATGACAAAAACTTCCCCTCATTACAACTGTGGGATTTCATCCTATGAAAGCCCGTTTAAGGGTCGGAATGAACCACGGATCGTTGGTTCTGTCCGTCCTCCGAAGGCATCTCACCCAAGCCATCTTAAGCATCTCAAGAATTCATAACCACAAACATACAAATATTGCGGAAGTAAAATGGGAAAGGTTCAAATGCTTGAAACCAATTTATTAAACTCAAAATTATAAAACCTTGTTATGGTCCATACATGGATTTGCGAGTCGTGGTTGGACTCGTAGAGTCTTTCCACACTTAGTTATTTTTCCCACTTTCCTGGACCCTATCCATGAAGGGATTCTATTTGCCATGCTTTGTTTTATGGGCCATGCTAGTAACACATAGATCACTTCCAGCAAACTCCAAATTTTCATCATTTCTAATAATCTCACTTGCGACCCTATCTACGTGCCGTCGTCCTTTCTATAGGCTGCGTAGGTTCGTTGGTTACCCCACACTTAGAAACATTTTTCTATTCCTGAAGTTCATTTTTAAGGTCAAACCTATGGGTCGTATTTCTACCTACGGGCCGTAAGTTACCCTTGTGGACTTGACTTCAGGTTATTTTCTATACAACTCTTCTGCACTTAAGGCTCCTAAACTGGGGGTCACTACAATATCTCCCCCATGGGAATAGTCGTCCCTAAATATACTTAAAGGTAGGCTCTTAAGAGTAAATCATCAGCTAACAATCTAGTATTTATGAAAAAATACAACTTAAGCATCATTTTATAACATTTTATAAATCGAAACTTAGAACATGTCTTAAGATAGTCCACAAACATAAAAATTAATGCATGCATCATGTAAAACTAAAATGTAAGGAATTAGAGCTTTTATTAAGAAATTCTTAATACCTTAGGCTTCATATGAAGCACAACTTGGAAACATGCAATTTTCATAAAAATGAAGATTGGGCTTCATGGGTGAAAGGTACCCATGAATGAATCCCACATACCTTATACCTTGGATTTCTTGTACCGCTTCTGATGTAGCACCTTGAACTTGTTGCTTTCTCCAAAGCACTTTGACAGATGCAACTTCCTTGTTCCTTTACTTTTTCACTTGCTGGTTGATGTGCTGCCAAAATACAACACTTTTGATGCTTAAACGTTGAATTTTGTGTGTTCTCAATACGATATTAGTTGGTTTTATGTGTTTTTGTGTTTATATTTGCAGGATTATAGGTTGGCCTTGATTTTGGGGAAAATTGCAAAAGTTGCTGATTTTTGCTATTATACGAGACCCTTTACTGGCCTTAGATTATTTTATGGGTTATGAACAATTCTAGAGAGGGGCTATTTTTTGAAGTTTATCCTACGAACATGCAGACGAGCTATAGAAGGTTTTATGAGTCATAGAAGATGGTTCATGCCTTGAGGATCATAGATTAGGACTTTTTGAAGTTTCATCATATGAAACCCTCTTTATGGGTCATAAACCACTTTACGAGTTATAGAGAGGTATCGTAGAGTTGAAGTTTGAATTTCTAACAGTGAGTACTAGACCCCGATTATGGGCGTTGGAATACAATATGACCCGTAAACACCTTTCGTATGATGTGCCGACTAGTTCTCCCATTTAGTTTAGGACTTATATTTTACTTATTATAAATAGAATTTTAAGGTTATTTTTTATACGTTTTCACCTAGTACTCAGAGAACTCAGTATTTAGAGAGAGAAAATTGTAAGATCATATTGGAGAGTCTTTGAGAACACCTGTGTTTGAACTTTTTCTTGAAGCTTGTGATTCTTATTAAAGTTGGGTTTGCTTGTTCTTAATTCTATTATGTAAGTGTTCAATTGTGTTTTCTCAATCCATAATTCTTGCATCTACAAATAGCATGAGTAGCTAAATCAATGGATTTGCTAGTTCTTAATTCCATTGTGTAAGTGTTCAATTATGTTTTCTCAATCCATAATTCTTACATCTACACATAGCATAAGAAGGTAAATCCACAACTAGAGTTATGGGAACCATGAAGAACTAACAAAGTAAAATCGGATAATTCAGAATTCTTGGAAGGTGTATGTAATGAGTAGCTAAATTCACAATAAGGGTTGTGGGAACCATGAAAAGTAAAATCGGATAATTCATAATTCTTGGAAGGTGTATATGCATGCATTAATTAACTCTCTCCATTTTTCATGTTTTCTGATGGTGGCCAATATTACAACTCGCCTAGTATTACTGACTGGTCCAAAGTAGTAATAAATAGAAAAAGAGATTAATTAACAAGATTTGATTGATGTGTTCTCGTCTAATCAACCAAACTGGGCTAAGGGGACGTTGTACTGGGACTAATAGGTGAGGGTTAGTAATGCACACTGTGGATATTGGCCAAGAAGCATAGTGACATTCACCTCTCACATTTGACCAAAGGGCTTGGTGAACATAACTTACCGTTCTGCATGTTATATACTAGAAAAGAATTAGGTTATCCGGTGATACTAAGGTGGGGAATCATGGGGAACATAATACCCTAGTTTCTCTCTATATTGACTTCTCTCTTGTGATATTTAGTTTATTTATATTCTTCATTGATTATTGCAAACCCTCTCCCCTTTGGGGAAGTAAGTTGGTTAACCATTCGAATTAAAATCAGTAAATTCTCTTGAGTCTACGTATTCCTTGTAGGTTCAACCCTAACCTTTGTTAGGTTCTATTTCTTGATAGCAATCGCTTTATCCTCTAAGCAGGAGGTGTAACTTGGCCGCGATCAAGATTTTGGCGCCATTTTTGGGGAATACGGCAAGACTTAGTGAATTTATAAGTAATTCAGCTGTTAATCCATAGTTCCCTTGTTTTACTTTTGTTTATTGGTTTTGTTCTTTTTTAGGGTGTAAGTGTAGTGTATGCCCAACATCTGGAGTCAAGCCAATCCCTTAACTCCATTTGACCTAGAGATCTACAGAACATTGAGGAGAATGGCCCAAGACAACGCCAATAACGCGGCCAATGCAAATTTGAACAGGAACAACACTGAGGATGCTGAGAATGATAACCCACCTCCTCTGGAGGGGATTGCTTGACAACCTTAGGATTTCATTGCCAATGCTTACTAGTGGAATCAACACATGTTAAATCTTATAGCTATAAAGGTGTCTGGAGCTATTGTGTTGCCACCACTACCGGCAAACACAAAGTTCACAGTCTCAAGTGGGTTACTTCAGATGTTGCTGAACCATGGTCTATTTGCGGGCTTACCATCGGAGGATCCTTATAGCCAGCTATACAATATGGCAATCGTCTGCAAGAGTGTGATGGGAACACAAAATCTATCTATGGATGTTGTGGGACTTCGTGTCTTCCCATTGTCTCTTACAGGCAATTCAGGATTATGGCTATCTAAGCTCCCATAGAGTTTGATCACCAGTTGGGCAGACTTGCAGATGGCCTTTATGGAGAGATACTTCCCTAGATCAAAGAAGCTCAAGTGGAAGGACCAGATCAATAATTTTGAGCAACTTCTCGGTGATTTAATCAACACTACTTGGGAGAGGTTCACCAAATGTCTGAAGAGCATCCCATACCACAAGATAGTATATGATGCTTTGGTGGAGATTTTCTACCGTGCCCTTGATAAGAATAGTTAGGCCTGACACTATTATGAGGGGCATGTTCTTGGATCAACCATTTGCAAGGATCGTAGAGAGAATGGAAAGAGTGGTCAAGACTAATCCTACATGGGGGCAGAGAGACAGAGCATCTACCAAAAGTTCATGCACCGTCAGTGTTGGTTCGGAGCAAGCCAAGATCAATGAAGAAATCATGCAGCAGCTTGCCCAGATTTGCACATGTATGGAGGTGATGATGAAGCAAAACCAAGAGTGAGTGAATGCTGTGGTTCATCAACCTTCACGTGCACCAATGTATGATGAGCCATATTATGATAAGGATACATATTTTGTTGTAGATCAGATGGGGGGTTTTTGAACCAAAGCCCAAGTGTCCAACCAACACTATTGGTGATAAAGTCAAGGAAACCAAGGTTGGAACTATAATAGAGATGGAGCTTACAGAGACAACTGTGAAGGTTACTATAATAGAAACAGGGCTCCAAAGAGAGATGTAGATTTGGGTCACAGAGAAGGCTTTAGAAATGGTCGTTGTGTGCCACCGCATAATCGTGACACAGATATAAGTAGTTCTAGAATTAAGGAGATATTTGATTGCTTGTTGAAGAAAGCTGAGACATAGGATGAGACTCTGAGGGGCATGAGATTAGAGATTTTGAGTATAACTCAGAAAATAGACTCTCACTCTGTGGCAATCAAACAGTTGCAACAACAATTTGGTCAAGTGTCAAATCAACTTAATAAGCATCAAAGGGGTACACTACCTAGTAACACAGTTCAGAATCCTAAAAATAAAGGGTAATATATGACGGTTACTACTCAGTGTTGCAAGAGTACCATTGATCCTCCCATTCCAGTTGATGAGAAAGATGTTTGAAAGGAGATGGATGCGGCCAAGGATGCAAAAATAGGAGATGATCGTGGCAAGGATAAGGTGAGTTAAGCTATTGATGCGCCACAGAAGTTGAAGTCCATTCCTATGACTCCTCCTCCCTTTTCTCAAAGAATCAAAAAAAGGAAGGAGGAAGGCAAGCTCAAGCACTTTCTCTCCATGCTGAAGCAACTCTCCATCAACATCCCTCTCATTGAGGCATTAGAGAAGATGTCAGGGTATGCCAAGTACATGAAGGACTTCGTCACTAAAAAGCGCACTGTGAGTTAGGAGCTCTCCTAAGCGCTTTAGCATTGCAGTGATATTGCAATGAGGTCCTTGGTTCAGAAGTGAGAAGATTCAGGTGCTTTCACCGTACCCTGCACCATTCAAGATGTGGAGTTCGCAATGACACTATGTGATCTAGGTGCCAGTATTAATCTGATGTCATTTTTGGTCTACAAGAAGCTTGGATTGGGAGTCCTTACTCTATCGAGTATGCGATTGTTGATGATTAATCGCATGGTGAAGAAGCCTGTAGAGATACTATATGATGTGCTGGTAAAAGTTGAAGATATATTCCCCACAGACTTTGTGATCCTAGATTGCGAAGTTGACTTCGACGTCCCAATCATATTGGGAAGCCAGTTCCTAGCCACTATGCGAGTACTAGTGGATATGGAAGCCGGTCAACTCAGGTTCAAATTGAATGACAAAGAAGCCGTCTTCAATATCTGTAGGTCCATGAAGCATCATTACTAAAAATTGAACAAAAAATGACGAACGACGTTGCTCCGAAAAGCGACAGACTAAGGGACGTTGTCCGTCGCTATGTTGGTTTTTTTTTTAAATTAATTTAATTACAAAATGTGACGGAATGCAACTATATGTCCGTCACTTGTTTTCACTGAAATTTCTGGCAAACTTTATTAATTTTTTAATAAAATGCGAGGATACAGTCACGCAGTCCGTCGCTTAATTTTTTGAAAAAAATTAAATCTTTAATTAATTTATTTGTATGAATTTTGATAAAGAATTTTTAAAATTAAAGAATGCGCCGGACAACATGGCATTGTCGTCGCCTTTTTTTTTTCAAAAAGATTAGTTATTAATTAAATTAAATTAATAATTTTTAAAAAGGGGCGACGGACCTGGGGACGCCATTCGTCGCCCCCTAGTTGAATATTACCCACAAATACCCCATTTTCACTTATTCTCTAAACCAAAAAATAAAACTCCTTAGCCCCGCCGCTTCTCACTCTAAAACCCTCCGGCTCTACCACTGTTGCCTCGCCCTGCCGCGTCCCACTCTAAAAACCCTTCGGCTCTACCACTGTCGCCCCAACCCCACCGCCATCTCCTCCACCCATTACCATGATGTCCGGCGCAGGTAAGTCTCCCTCTCTCTCTTCTCTTTTTCTCCTCTTTTAATTTGTTAGGCATGAACTTGGATTTTTTTTAAATCATAAAATCTTGAATTGTTTGTTAGTTTTATTTATATATATTATTTTCATTGTTATATTGTAGTATTGATTGTGAATTAGTGAAGAAAGTTTATGTTTTCATTTTAGGTCTTAGTTTAAATCTGGTATTTTGAATTAGTTTGTCATTTAGGGATTTTATTAGTTTGAATTAATGTGTGTATTTTAAGTGATTATCATCGTTGGAAAGTATATTGAAGTAAAAATTTGTGAATAAGTATTTTCGGAATTTAGCTTGAAATGTGTTTTGAATTAGTTTGTGATTTGGGTTTTGCTAGTTAGAATTAAAGTGTATCTGAAGTTATTGACATTGTTGGTTTGAATATTTAAATGTGAATTTGTGAATGTAGATTTTTGGATTGTAGTTTAAATTGGGTATTTTGAATTAGACTATAAATTTAAGTGTACCTTAAATTTGTGAATAAGTATTTTTGAATTTTAGCTTGAAATGAGTCTTGAATTAGTTTGTGATTGAGTTTTGTTAGTTGGAATGAAAGTGTATTTGTTGTTATTGACATTGTTGGTTTGAATATTCAAGTATGAATTTGTGAATGTACATTCTTGCATTGTAGTTTAAATCAGGTATTTTGAATTTGACTATAAATTTGAGTGTAATTTAAATTTGTGAATGAGTATTTTTGAATTTTAGCTTGAAATGAGTCTTGAATTAGTTTGTGATTGAGTTTTGTTAGTTGGAATAAAAGTGTATTTGTTGTTATTGACATTGTTGGTTTGAATATTCAAGTGTGAATTTGTGAATGTACATTCTTGCATTGTAGTTTAAATCGGATATTTTGAATTAGACTATAGATCAAACTTCTATGTATAAATATTGAACCTTAGAATTTTTGCATCATTGTAGGATATATTCGACCAGTCAAGCTAATCAGAAAAGGTAAATGTGTTTTAATTGTTGTATATATTATTTTTTAAAGTTGGATATAATTTAGAAATTGGAGTTTATGTACTTGTTAAAATGAAGTTTAGGACTTATACTTAGAACAATTGTACTTATGCACTTTTGAAGCTTGAATTATTATATTTTAAGATAAAAGTTAAATTTTAAGTAGATGTGAACTTTAAGTTGAATATAATTTAGAACTTGAAGGTTATGTGCTTGTTCAATTGAAGTTTACTACTTTATATACTTAAAAAGATTTAACTTATGCACTTTTAAAACATAGATTATTATGTTTTAGGATAAAAATTGAACTTTAAGTAGTTGTGAATTTTGTTGCTGAATATAATTTAGAAATTAAAATTTATATACTTATTAAATTAAAGTTGAGGAATTTATATACTTAGAAAAATCTAACTTTTGCACTTTAAAAACTTGAATTATTATATTTTAGGATGTTAATTAAATTTCAAATAGATGTGAACTTAAAGTTGAATATAATTTAGAACTTGAAGTTCATATTCTTGTTAAATTGAAGTTTAGGGCTATACATACTTAGAAAAATTCAACTTATGTACTTTTAACTTGAATTTTTACATTTTAGGATATTAATTAAATTTTAAGTAGTTGTAAACTTTAAGTTGAATATAATTTAGAACTTGGAGTTTATATACTTGTTAAAGTGAACTTTAGTACTTTTATACTTAGACAAATCCAACTTTTGCACTTTAGAAACTTGAACTATTATATTCTAGGGTATTAGTTAAATTTTAAATAGATGTGAACTTTAAGTTGAATATAATTTAGTGCTCCGAAAAGCGACAGACTAAGGGATTATATTCTAGGGTATTAGTTAAATTTTAAATAGATGTGAACTTTAAGTTGAATATAATTTAGAACTTGAAGTTTATATACTTGTTAAGTTGAAGTTTAGGGCTATATATACTTAGAAAAATTCAGCTTATGCACTTTTAACTTGAATTATTATATTTTAAGATATTAATTAAATTTTAAGTAGTTGTGAACTTTAAGTTGAATATAATTTAAAACTTGGAGTTTATATATTTGTTAAAGTAAATTTTAGTACTTTTATACTTAGAAAAAATCAACTTATGCCCATTTGAATCTTGAGTTATTATATTTTAGGTTATGAAGTAACTTTTAAGTAGTTGTGATTTGAAACTTGAGTTATTATATTTTAGGATATGAAGTAAACTTTAAGTAGTTGTGAACTTTAAAATTAATATAATTTAGAACTTGGAGTTTATATACTTGTTAAATTGAATTTTAGTACTTTTATACTTAGAAAAATTCAACTTATGCACTTTTGAACCTTGAATATACTTTAATATTTTTTGTAGATGGATAACTTTTTGGATGTATGACTTGTATTGTTAAATTGATGGTCGACTGAAATCTACATTTATTGATGGTGTTAGAAGTTTTATCGATTATGCAATGACACTTGATAGTTTTACGAGAAATCAATTGGTTAGGTGTCCTTGCAGCATACGAGAAATCAATTGGTTAGGTGTCCTTGCAGCATACGAGAAATCAATTAGTTAGGTGTCCTTGCAGTGCATGTAAGTGCCTAAAATTTTTTAGACATAATTTTTCTACCGCATGTACATTCCCATAATGATGTCCAGATGAAGTTATTATGCATTTGTATCATATGGGATTTAAGCCCAGATATTACCTGTGGGTAGATACGGAGAAATAGATGGACAAAATTTAGTACTTTATCATTTGATGCCAGTGAATTAATATAATATGCTTGTACCACATGGTCAGATTAGATTTGAACCTGATAGGAATCAACATGACACCTTTCAACATTATAAAGTTCATGAAACGATCAATGATGCTTTCAGAGTTCAAGGGGGGGGGATGGAACTTGACCAATTCTTTAATGAAGCTCCTAATGAAAAAGCTAGACACTTCTATGCAGAATTAGAAGTGGCTCATCATCCAATATGTGAGGGAAGTCCACATTCTGCTTTATCTGTAGTAGTTCGATTAATGAATATTAAATCTGATTGGAATGTTCCTAATGCGGCTATGGACTCAATGGTTGATCTCTTGGGCGAGTTGGTTAATCCTAAGTTTAACATACTAGGAACTTCTATCAAGCAAAGAAACTAGTTTACAAATTAGGACTGTCACATCATAGAATTGATTGTTGTGTTAATGACTACATGTTATATATAAGTATGATAGTGAATTGGAAAGTTGTAGGTTTTGCAGTCATGCTCGTTATAAGAGGAGTCAAGCTGGAAAGATGGTTCCAATTAAGGGGATGCATTATTTACCTCTTAGTCCTAGACTAAAGAGGTTGTATGCATCGATGAGGTCTGCCCCATGATGTGCTATCAAAATACAACACATTTGATGCATAAAACAAGGGATTTTGTGAGTTCTTAATGCGACTTTTTATGGTTTTATGTGTTTCTGTGTTGTTTTTGCAGAAAAGTTAGGTTGGCGTAATATTGGAGGAAAATTGCAGATTTTGCTGAAGCATAGGACATACAAGTTAACCTATGAGTCATAGCCCAGGTGATGTGCTGTCAAAATATAGCACATTTGAGGCCTAAAACAAGGAATTTCATGAGTTCTTAATGCGACTTTTTATGATTTTTATGTGTTTTTGTGTTATTCTTATAGAAAAGTTAGGTTGGCATCATTTTGGCAAAAAAGTACAGATTTTGCTAAAGCATAGGACGTATGAGTTCACCTACGAGTCGTAGCCGAAGCTACAAGTCTTAGGGTGCTATCGTAGCAAAAAACAGAGACCAAAAAGTCAAAAAAAATCTGCTAAGTGGAGGTTAACCCCACGAAGCCACCCTACGAGTCGTAGGTGTCACGACTCGTATAGGTGTACTTGTAGCAGGAATCAGAGAGCCCAAACTTTAGACCAACAACTAAAGGCCTAGACTACGAGGGAAGTGTACTAGTGGGTCATACCAGTTGAGTCCAAGATGCCAAGGACCTTATACGAGACCCTGATTACGACTAGTAGGTCATCTTACGAGTCATACTTGTGATGCGCACTAGCTGCTAGCTGTCTTTTCTGTACAATTTTTAGGGTTATTTTGTAAACACTATAAATACTTTAAGTTAGGGTTTTATTAGAGAGTTGAAATTGAGTAGAGAATATCATCTTTGAATATACTCTCAATGAAACTTTTTGGATTTTAGCTTAGTTTATCATTTTCTCTTAGAAAGCCCAATTTTGGGGATTGCAAATCTTGCTTTGTGCGTATTATTAATCTATCACGCTTGTGGTTTGCAACTTGTGGTATCTTCAATCTTCATTGTTTTGGTAAAATTCTCAATCATGTCTTATATTTGCATTTTTGTTGGTTTTGCCTTAGCTATGAGTAGCTAAGCACCCATAACTTAGGGTTGTGGGAACCATGGGTATTTGACTTTAGATGACCTAGGTTAGTGCATTTCTATGATTGGGGTTTTACATGTATTATCTATTTCTCTTTGTTATGATTGTTGTTTGGTGGTGGCCAACACCAAGCCCTACCTACTATCACGATCCCGACCAAGGTAGTGATTTCTCTTTGTTATGATTGTTGTTTGGTGGTGGCCAACACCAAACCCTGCCTATTGTCACGATCCCGACCAGGGTAGTGATGAATAGGAAAAGAGAAATAGATGACAGGATTCGATTGATATGTTCTTGTCTAATCAACCGAACCTGACCAAGGGGAGGTTGACTGGGACAGTAGGTAACAGTTAGTTGGCACGCCATGGTTGCCGACCAAGCACCATGGTGAAATTTGACCTTCACTTTCACAAGAGGGCTGGAAGAACCTAAGTTACCATCCTACATGCGAATCTCTAATTGTAGTTATGTTATCTAGTTTAATCGAGTAAACGAACCATAGGGAATACAATTCCCAAGTTGTCCCTGAATTTGAATATTTTTCCACAACATAGTATAGTGTTTATTTTACTTTGTTCTTGAATCACAAACCTGCCCCCCCCCCCCATTTAGAGATTCTAGTTATAGATACTTCAAATAGGTGGATGCCATTTGTGATTGTTCTTGCCTGCCTATTGATAGCATTATTTCATAATTTTGGTGACTGCCCTTGATTGCCTGTTGATAGCATTGTTCCAAAAATTTACTGTTGTTGTATATTGTTGTATATTATTGTATATTGTTATATATTGTTATTGTATATTTCTGTGTGTTGATATATATTATTGTATATTGCTGTATATATTGTTGTATATTATTGTATATATTGCTGTATATTATTGTGGTATATTGTTGTACATTTTATATACTGTTGTATATTACTGTTGATTGGTAGTTTTCTTGTTGTTTTACTTGTATATTCGTTAGATTGTGGCTTTTGTAGCTTAGAGAGTTAATACTTATTTGTTGAGAGTATCAATTTTGTAGTTTCGTGGCGCTAGGAGATAATGGTGGACTAGGGTCATGTCGTCGGTCGAGGTGAGAGGTTAGGGATAGGGGTGGCAAGAGGGTCACAGGCTTAGTTAACTTAAGGATAGCATCGTGGAATATAGGGTCACTGACAGGGAAGTCCATAGAATTAGTAAAATGTTTTAAAAGGAGACATATTAACATAGTGTGTGTCCAGGAGACTAGATGGGTAGGCACCAGAGCACGGAACGTGGATGGGTTTAAGCTGTGGTACTCGGGTGGTTCTAGGGATAGAAATG
>DF362125.1:23928-34809 GCA_000787875.1 Solanum virginianum
GACGGAACTACAACTGTGATATTACTTATAGAGATAACCAAGGTGGGTACTATGAAAGAGAGAGGATGCAGGATGCCGAATGGGGTAGAAGCGATGGTTATAGGAATGGTCCTTATGTACTGGCCCACAATCGTGATGTAATGCCAAGCACTTCTAGGCTTGAAGCGATGCTTGACAAGTTGTTGAAGAGAGTTGATCACCCAGATGAGACCTTGAAGGGAATGAAAGCGGATATTTCAAGTATTAGTAAAAAAATAAAGTCTCACTCAGTGGCGATTAAGCATCTAGAATAATAATTTAGGCAAGTTTTGGCATAATTGAACAAATGCCAAAAGGGCATCTTACCAAGCAATACAATTCAATATCCTAAAAATAAAGGGCATTATATGGTAGTCATGACTCAGAGTGGCAAAAGCACCGTAGATCTCCCTCTATTGATTATTTTGGATGAGGTTGATGAGAAGGGTCTTGGTGGTGAAGTTGTGGTTGAGGGAGAAAATTCAGAGATTGTTGGGATGCAAATAAAAGAGGTAAGGGAGCATAAAAAATTGAAATCAATTCCAAGGCCTTTGCCGCCTTTCCCTCAAAGGTTTAAGAAAAAGGAAGAAGAGGGAAAATTCAAACACTTTCTCTCGATGTTGAAGCAGCTATCCATCAACATTCCCCTTCTAGAAGCTTTGGAGAAGATGCCCAGGTATGCCAAATATAAGAAGGATTTGGTGACAAAGAAGCGCACTTTGAGCCAAGAGTTCTCATAGGAGCTCCAACAATGTAGTGCGATCATGACCAAATGCCTTGTTAAAAAATGAGATGACCTCGGTGCATTTATCATCCCTTGCACCATTGGTAATGTTGAATTTGCAAAAGCATTGTGTAATTTTGGAGCGAGCATCAATCTAATGCCTTTTGCCGTATTCAGAAAACTTGGGCTTGGCACTCCTACCTTAAAAAAATACGATTGATAATAGTAGATCTAACCATCAAAAAACTGGAGAGAATGCTTTTTGATGTGCTTATTAAAGTCGATAAATTCATCTTTCCTGCGAATTTCATGATCTTTGATTGTGAGGTTGATTTTGAGGTGCCCATTATTTTGGGATGATTATTTTTGACCACTAGGATAGCACTCGTGGATATGGATTTGGGTCAACTTTGGTTTATGGTCAATGATGTATAAGTAGCGTTCAACATCTGTCAGTCCATGAAACAGCTGGATGAATTGAAGAGCAAGGTGTGGACACTTGATGATTGTTGATGGTTGCCTCTTGTACCTTTTCTTCATCTTATCTTTAGTTTGAGGACAAAGTATGTTATTTTTGTGGGGGTGTGGGAAATGATGGATTAAGGTGAAGTCTGAGTAGCCCTGGGTCCATAACTTTCTCCTATTTTTGATCCCAAGGTTTTCTTGTCGTGTTTCTTTTTCCTTGTGGATGCTTGAAGCAAGACCTGTGAGTCTATAATTGATTATAGGTGTAATGCCATATGCATTGTGACCTTATTTTGCTGCATTCATGCATCATTTATGGACTCAGAACTTGCCTTGTTACTCTAAAAGTGGTTTGGTGATGCAGTTGATTTGGAAATGATCTTAGGCCTTTGTTCTTTTACTGAATCTACTTTTAGCCTAAATGACCTACCAAATGAGTGATTGAAACCCTTGTTCCAAATTATTGAGCTTCTCATGTATTCATTCTTTCTTGACACCTTACTAGCATTGGCCCTGGTTTATCGTAGAACATGTGAACCTTAAGTGAGGCTAAAAGACTAAGTTGAGGGTGGCTACAAGTTGTGTGGTTTGGGGAATAGATCTTGTGTACTTCATCTTAGACCAAAAGCCTAAGTTGAGGGTGATCCTTATTATGGTAAAGTAATAATAATGAATTGGTTAGTTGGGATAAGGAAAGAAATGAAAAATCATGAGTCGAGTGAAAAAAAGAAAAGGAAAGTGCCTTGAGTTGAGAAAAACAGCAAGAAATGAGTTCAAAAATAAGGCACAACTGAAAATAGAAAGGAAGCACTCGAGAAAAGTTTAAAACAGGAGAATAAGGGTGGATTTAATGAAAATGATTAGGTTATGAAAGCAAAAGTGTTGGTAAACATGGTTCAAGGATAGCTTTTAGTCACTACTTGTCTAAAATGTCATACCAGAGCCCCCCCTGAACCTATATTACAAGCCATTAAGTCCTAAAGTGATCCAAATCTACTTTGTCACCAAGCCGAAAGATGAGTATAGAGGCAAGCCTATGGTGTTAGTCATTTTGCAAGAATTTCATTTCTGAGAGTAAGAATGCTTCCTCAGTCCTTGAATTCTAAATGCTTTTTGAGTGAGTAAGAGGGACTTCTTTTCTATGAGGGCACTTACACTACTTGATTAACATATGGCTACACTAGTGATTATGGATGGTTAATGCTTTCTAGCTTATCATAGTTTGGTTGCAAGATTCATGATTATGTTTTTGTTGTGCGTAGTAGCTCTGCAATCTGGTTTTGAAAATGATAGTGGGGTGTCTGGGTTAGAATAAATGATGTATATGTCATTGATATAGTTGCTATGTATTTCTTACTGTCTGCATAGATTGAGTTGTCGCTTGAGGACAAGCAATAATTCTAAGTTGAGGGTGTTGACATGCTGTCAAAATACAATACATTTAAAGCCTAAAACTAGGGATTTTGTGAGTTCTTAATGCGACCTTTTATGGTTTTTATGTGTTTTTGTGTTGTTGTTGCACAAAAGTTAGGTGGGCATGATTTTAGAGGAAAAATTACAGATTTTACTGAAACATAGGACATATGAGTTCGCTTACAAGTCATAGCCCAAGCTACGAGTTACAGGGTGTTATCATAGCAAGAAACAGAGACCAAAAATCAAAAATCTTCTAAGTAGAGGTCGACCATACGAGACCATCCTATGAGTCGTTAGTCTATCTATGACTCATATAGGTGGACTCGTAGCAGAAAATAGAGAGCCAAAACTTTGGATTAATAATTAAAGGCCTAAACTATGAGAGGAGCATACGAGTCATAGCCCAAGCAATGACTCATACCAGTGGGTCATACTGGTTGAGTCCAAAATGCCTAGAACCTGATACGAGACCCCGATTACAACTTGTAAGTTATCCTATAATTCGTACCTGCGAGACGTACCAGTTTCCAACTATATTTTCTGTGTAATTTTTAGAGTTAAATATGTAACACTATAAATACTTTAAGTGAGGGTTTTATGATACAGCAGACTCGAAATTAAGAATTGAATATGCCTTTGAATATTCTCTCAAGAATATTTTAGAGTTTTAGAAAGTTTTTCATTTTACTCTTGAAAAAACCCAATTTTGGGGATTGCAAATCTTGCTTTGTACTTATTGTCAATATATCAAGCTTATAGTTGTCAACTTATGGTGCCTTCAACTGTTATTGCTTTGGGTAAATTCTCAATCATGTCTTGTATTTACATTTTCGTTGGTTTTACCTTAGACATGAGTAGCTAAGCACCCACAACTTGGGGTTGTGGGAACCATGGGTAATTGACTTGAGATGACCTAGGTTTGTGCATTTCCATGATTTGGGTTTTGTATGTATTGTCTATTTCCCTTCATTATGATTGTTATTTGGTGGTGGCCAATACCAAACACCGCCTACTATCATGATCCCGACCAAGGTAGTGATGAATAGGAAAAAGAAAGTAGATGATAGGATTCGATTGATGTGTTCTCATCTAATCAACTAAACCTAACCAAGGGGAGGTTGGATGGAATGATAGGTAATGGTTAGTTGTCACACCATGGTTACCGACTAAGTGTCATGGTAAAATTTGACCTTTACTTTCACAAGAGGGATGAAAGAACCTAAGTTACTGTCCTGCATGCGAATCAATAATTATTGTATATTGTCTAGGGTAATTGAGTCAACGAACCATGGGGAACACAATTCCCAAGTTATCACAAAAATTGAGTCTTTCCTCGCATCGTAGTGTCGTGTTTATTTTTGCTTTTGTTCTTGAATCATAAACCCCCCCCCCCATTCAGAGATTCTAATTATAGATACTTGAAATGATTGATAGTGATTTCTTGTAGTCAAACCACATATTTCCTGTGGATTTGATACTAACCTTAGGTTAGGTTAATTGCTGACAGTGACCGCTTTCATATTAGAGCGTGAACATCATAATAGAGAAAGTCTTAAATCATTGCAAGAGATCATAAATAACATCCCTGGAATGATATACTCACCAACAAGCCTGATAGAAGTCATACCATCCATGTGGAGCAGGAGGATGATCAAGCAGTACATCAGTTCCTACATGGTGACATCATGTAGGCATAGAGTGTGTGTTAGTATGTTTGAATGTACTAAGTATGTAAGATGCAATGCAACACTAGATAGACATCATAATCGAAATGCTTAATTAGATAATAGATGAGTATATGGCAATATGACATAAATGGAAGATGCTTGAATGAAATCATACTTTCATAGAACATAACATATATGGAGGGGGTGACCATTTCTTAGTTCAATCCAAGGCCCATCACCCGCTTGGACAGGCGCATGAGGTACGAACCCCTTCATGAGGTTGTTGAGCTACAAACCCCCCAATCAGTTGATGGGTACAAACCCTCCAACATGGTTGATGAAGTACAAACCACCTAACAAGGTTGATGGGTACAAACCCCCAACATGGTTGATAGATAGTCGCACCCTACCACCCGTGGTGACCGGAGTACAATCCCCCTGATAGGTTGATGGATAAAAACCCCCTACAAGATTAATGGATAGTTGCACCTTACCACCCATGGTGACTGGACTACAAATCCTCTGATAGGTTACTAAGGTACGAATACCTTGACACAGTTACCTGGTGTGCGACCCCTGAGTAGGGCATGATCACAAGCTAACACTATATAGAATAATATTATTTATACATTCATCCATCTCATCGTCATCTAGATATCATATACATATATACATTTCATCATCATTCTATTCTCATTTCATCATCACATAACCATCATATACATATATGCATTTCATCATTATTCTATTATCATTTAATCATCATATAGTCATTCAACTCATAATACAAGCATTGATCCCTTGACTCCTCAATAAGCCATAACTAGACATTTTATCAAAAGCTTAGAGGGTGTGTAGTGCTAATGTAAAACCATGCAATTCAAGAATGAAATCATGCTAGAAAATTTAATGTAAAACCTTCAATGGATACTCGGTAACAGCCTCAAACAACATACATCAAAATCGTTCATCAAATCTTACAATAGATCTTGGATTTTAAGCTCAAAACATGCTAAAACAGTCACAATTTCATAAACTCCAACATAGCTTGCAGTAATTTTCATAATAGATAAGACCTATGAATAAATCAACTTTAAATCATGCAAATTAGAGTAAAAGGAGCTTGGGTATCATGATTGGAAGGAACCCATGAAGGAAACCCACATACCTTAGCTTTGGAGATGAACTTGATGAAAATTGGAGTTGGAGACTTGAGGCTTGAGAGGAAATCCTTAGATCCGAAGATCGTTTTAAGACTTGAGTTTAGGAGGAAATTTTTTTGCTAAGTATTTGAATGAGTATTGGGGGATGATTAGAATGATATGAGGGTGAAAAATGGCTAAGTATAGGTATTTTCATGTTTGGGAACCAAAAAATTAAACTAGTGTGCGTCATGCCAGGGGTGCGAAAAGCTCTCTAGAAATCAATTTTTGGAAAATCAAAATTGCTAATCATTTGCTTTTAAATCGGGGTTAGACCCATTTTCCACTCAAAATGACCCCCTGAATAAGAACACAAAGTTGGATTTTTGATATTGCGCACAGATTTTGAGATATATGAAAATTAAGATTTTGAGCACTTTCGAGGCATATTTTCTGGCATTTTTTGGGGTCATTTCAATATCTCCCCCTTGGGAATATTCGTCCCCGAATGTCAAAGAAACATATATGAGAGACATAAGCATGACAATTTTAGCCCACATACGATTGCAATAATGCCTTTAAACATCATTTCAAAGTCTCATCATAAGTGTAAAATCATCATGAACTAAGCATGACAATTTTAGCCCACATAAGATTGCAATAATGCCTTTAAACATCATTTCAAAGTCTCATCATAAGTGTAAAATCATCATGAACTTAGTCAATTAATACATGAACATATCCAATGACATGAGGTTTGAACTTAAGACTTGAGATCATATAAAGGACTTAGATCAATGCCTTAGGCCTGAGGGGAGTGGAAAAGGTAAGGATATCACTTTTGCATGTCCGCTTAGGCCTCCCAAGTAGCATTTTCAACTTGTTGATTCCTCCATAGGACCTTAACAGAAGTCACCTCTTTGTTCCTCAATCTCTTCACTTGTCTATCCAAAATCTGAACCAGAACCTCCCTTGGGCTCAACTTTCCCTTCTTACTAAAATGAACCATACCCTTCATGGGTAACACCTTCAAATAAACCCAATCACCAACTTTGAATTCAAGATCCCTTCTCCTCACATCGGTATAGGACTTTTGGTGACTTTGGGCTGTCTTCAACCTCTCTCTAATCATCCTAAACTTCTCAAGAGCATCTCTTGTTGCATTGCACACATCGGCATAGGACTTTCAAAGACTTTGGGTCGTCTTCAATCTTTCTCTAATCATCTTAACCATCTTAAGAGACTCCATATATAGATCTGGTCCCAATAAAGCTACCTCACCAATCTTAAACCAACCAACCGGTGATCTATAACATCTCCCATAGAGAGCCTCAAATGAAGCCATACCGATACTAGAATGATAGCTATTGTTGTAGGCAAACTCAATCAATGGAAGATGGTCATCCCAACTCCCTCCCCGCTCCAACACACACCCCCTAAGCATATCCTCAAGGGTTTGGATAGTCCTTTCGGCTTGGCCATCCGTTTGAGGGTGGAAGGTTGTAGAAAGCTTAACTCTAGTACTAAGACCCCTTTGAAAGGACCTCCAAAAGTGTGAAGTGAATTATGTCGAAATCCAATATGATGGACAAAGGAACCCCATGCAACCTTACCAAGTCATGAATGTATAACCTTGCATAATTTTCAGCACCATTTGTGATTTTAACCTGTATAAAGTGTTCTGATTTTGTCATCCTATCAACCACAACCCAAATGGAATCAAAACCCTTTCTAGTCTTGGGCAACCAACAATAAAATTTATATTTATCTCTTTCCACTTCCAAGTAGGAACCTCAATGTCTTGGGTTAGGCCAATAAGCCTTTAATGTTCGGCTTTGACTCGTTGATAACTATGACAATTGGAAATGAATTTAGTAATGTCCCTCTTCATGCCTCCCCACCAATACACATTTCTCAAGTATCTATACATTTTGGTGGAACCGGGGTGGATAGAATAAGAAGAGTTATAGGCCTCATTAAGGATGCTCCTCCTCAAACCATCAACATAAGGCACCCACAACCTATCTTGGTACCTAAGGGCACCATCTCCCCTTTGGGAGAAAACCTCCACCTTGCCCTTGTTTACCTAGGCTTTCAATTCTACCAAGGAGGAATCAAGATCTTGCTTTTCCTTCACCTCATCAAGCAAGAAAGACCTAGAACCATCAACAACAACAATACCCCCATTACCAACCTAACTCTCAATCTGGACAATTGATGCACCTTCCTAGCCATCACCTTATCACCATCATCTACATGTGTTAGGCTACCCATAGACACCCTACTCAAAGCATCCGCCACTACATTTGCCTTACTAGGATGATAATACACACTCATATCATAGTCCTTAAGAAGTTCTAACCATCTCCTTTGCCTCAAGTTGAGATCCTTTTGAGTGAATATATATTAGAGGCTCTTTTAATCGGTGAATACATCAATATGCACCCCATACATGTAATGACGCTAAATCTTTAATGCAAACACAACGGCGGCTAACTCAAGATCATGGGTAGGGTAGTTCTTTACATGTACTTTGAGTTGTCTACAAGCATAGGCAATGACCTTACCATTTTGTATCAACAGACAACCCAAACCAACCCAGGAAGCATCACAATACACAACAAATCCCTCAAGCCCATTCGGTAGTGACAATATAGGAGCGGACACAAGCTTATCTTTCAAATTTTGAAAGGTCCTCTCACATTCATCGGTCCAGACAAATTTAACCTTCTTTTGAGTCAATTTTGTCATAGGGGAAGCAGAAGAAGAGAACCTATTCATAAACCTCCGATAGTAGCCTACTAAGCCCAAGAAAATCCTAATATCCGAAGGGGTCAATGGTCTAGGCCAATTTCTATTCACATCAATTTTTTTAGGATCCATCTTTATACCATCCCCCGACACTTCATGCCCTAAGAATGCAACCTCCTTCAACCAAAATTCACACTTTTCATATTTAGCATACAATTTCTCCCCCCAATATTTGGAACACAACCCTCAAATGAGCCCTATGCTCTTCCTCACCACGAGAATAGATTAAAATATCATCGATGAACACCACAAGAAAATAATCAATGTAGGGTTTGAAGACCCTATTCATTAGGTCTATAAATATGGCCGGTGCATTGGTCAACCCAAAAGACATCACCATAAATTTATAATGCCCATATCTAGTCCAGAAGGCTGTCTTTGGAATATCAAACTCCCTCACTTTCACTTGATGATACCTAGACCGAAAATTAATTTTAGAGAAATGGCTTACCACTTCCAATTGGTCAAACAAATCATCAATCCTTGGAAGAGGATACCTATTCTTGATGGTGATCCTATTGAGTTGTCGAAAGTCAATACACCTCCTAAGGGACCCATCCTTATTTTTCACAAAGAACACTAGTGTACCCCAGGGTGATTGGCTAGGCCTAATAAATTCCTTCTCAAACAAGTCCCTTAATTTTTCCTTCAACTCCATCAGGACCATACAGTAATTAGGAATAGAAATGGGTTGAGTATCGGGGAAGAGGTCTATGCCAAAGTCTACTTCCCTTTCAGGAGGAACACCGGAAAGGTCATTTGGGAAGACATCAAGAAACACATTTATAACTAGAACTGACTCTATGGGAAGGACTTTAGACTCCACATATAGTAAACACACCCCTTAGAGATCAACTTTAAGAGATGATTCTACCCTTTAACACCACATCTTGACTTTACCACTCAAGGACGGGTTCATTTGGAAATTGGAATTTGACGTTATGGGTTCTACAATCAATAGAAGCAGAGTATGCATGCAACCAATCCACCCCAAGAATAATATCAAAATCAACCATGTCTAACTCAACCAGATCACAAGGCAATATTTTATGCAAGATCCAAATAGGACAACTTCTATAAATGCTTCTAGCAATAATGGAAGCACCAGTAGGAGTAGACACCTCATATAACTCATGCAACAACTCAGGGTCAACATGGAATTCTTTTGGCAACAAAGGGAGTAACAAAAGAAAGAATGGCACCCGAATCAATCAATACATACACATCAAAGTCAAAGATTTTCAACATACCAGTAACGACATCGGGGAACTCATCAACCCCTTATCTTCCATTCAAAGCATAAAAATGATTATGCCTTAGGGAACCATCTTGTCGGCCATCTCTCCCCAATGTGACCACATTAGCACCTTGTGGATGAACCTCTTTGCCCTTGTTACGTTTCGAGGGTAATCCACCTTTTTGTGACCCACCTCCGCACAACCAAAGCATGCATTAATATCTCTAAAACATCGGCCCTTATGACCCCTTCCACACCTAAGACACACCACATTAGGAACCACCACACCAACGCCTTGGGCCTTTGGAAATTCATTGGCAACCCTCCTTGGAAATGCATTAGAAGACCCTTGGCCTTTATGGAACCGGCCATCCTTTTGGAACTTACCCTCAAAATGGGCCCTTTTAGCCTCATGACCCCTCCTCTTCCTCAACTTATCTTCTTCCATTTGTTTGGTATAAGTCATCAAACAGTACAAGTCTATATCACCTTTCAACATTGTGGACAGGCATTCTTCACTCACTAAGTCGGACACCCCCATCACAAACTTATTCATTCTCGACCTTGGATCGACAACCAAGAAAGGAGCAAACTTTGAAAGTTGGTTGAACTTGAGGGAATATTCCCTCACACTTATTGACCCTTGTCTTAAATTCATAAATTCCACCACTTTAGCTTCTCTAAGCTCAAGAGGAAAAAATCGATTAAGGAAAGCCACTTTGAACTCTTCCCAAAGCACCATATAGTTGACTCCTTTCACCTTTTTCCATTGGTTGTACCATATTTGGGCTACCCCTTTGAGTTGGTAGATCGCCAGCTCTGCCTTTTCTTTCGGTCTCATAACCATGATAATTTCCATTGGTTGTACCATATTTGTGCTACCCCATTGAGTTAGTAGGACACCAACTCTGCCTTTTCTTCTAATCTCACACCCATGATAGCTAATATCTTGTAGACCTCATCAATGAACTCTTGAGGGCTTCATCTATCTTTGACCTATAGTATTCTGGGAGATTCATTCTCATGAAGTCTCTCACCCAAGAAGCCAGTGTAGGAGCATGAGGGGGTTTGGCCCCTTAGTTGGCTTAATTAGCCACCACTTGTGCAAGCAAGGTGAGAGCATCCCTAAGCTCTCCATTGGCCGACTTTCATAATAAGATAGACCCAATTGTAAATCAACTTTAAATCATGCATATTAGAGTAAAAGGAAGTCTGGGTATCATGGGTGAAAGGAACTCATAAAAGAAACCCACATACCTTAGCCTTTGGAGAAACCTTGAAGAAGATTGGTGATGGAGATTCGAAGCTTGGTTGAATTATAGCCTCCTACTCATAGTTGTAGTTCATAATACAACCATGAATAAGACTCTAATCAATGCAGTGTGTTGGACTCTGAGGATC
>DF362124.1:7302-31218 GCA_000787875.1 Solanum virginianum
TATTGACTGGGTTGACTATTATCAGTTCTGATAACTAAATTCGTAATCTATGATATAATTGCACCAGATATGCTCCTAGCATAATTCGACCATTCTGGAGCTAATGGAATCGCCAGGGCCTTTCGATACAATCAAATAGAAAGAACCAAGGGCGCCATATTCTAGGAGCCCACTTCAGGACTCACCAAGCTTATCTTCGAATAATATCACCAGCCACGTGGAGGATGATCAAGAGGAGCTCCGGTCCCTACATGGTGATATCATGTAGGCATAAAGTATGCATTAGTATGTTTGAATGTACTAAGTATGTTTCACTCAAAAATCCACATAAATCCCAAATAGCCCAACCAATAATCACACAAATAGTCCGAAGATCACTATACACATGTTCAAATCAACGCAATAACAACAAAACCATAGAAATGATTTGGAGGGTCATTAGATTGATGCTGCTCAAATTTGAGCAAAATCTTCAAGTTTCAAAGCTCATTAAATTCGAGAAAAACCTTCAAGTCAAAATGCTCCTTAATGAACGAATGTGAACTACATATTACTCGTAGCTCAAAGAGTATAAAATTGTAAGGCACTCCCCCACCTGAAAAAAATACTCACTCTTCCAGAACTATATTGACTTGATCCTCTTCACTGAGGTACGTAGGCGCTTAGAGCTATATTCTAACTTCAGTTACATAAGTATTAAAAACATGTCCTCATTTCATATTTCACATAGAAGTTAAAGCTATAAGTATCTTTTATCAAATTTTATACTTGTACCAAAAGGTTGTGACTCCATGGGGCAAACCCCTATGAAATATGAGTTTCTTCAACAGTATATTTGAAGTCTTCAAATTTAGTCAAGTTGGCAAGTCGAACAACTACGCAAGTTAAAATCTTCGAAAGTCAAAGTTGAAGTCTTAAAATTCTCCGAGTCAAAGTTGAAGTCTTAAAATTCTCCGAGTCTATAAGTTGAAGTTTTCAAATCCTCTAAGGATCAAATTTGAAGTCTTCAAATTCTTCAAATATGCAAGTTGGGATCTCAAATCAATTAAACATGCAAATTAAAGTCTTTAAGATCTTCTAGTCTACAAAATAGACTCAAATCAACCAAGTATGCAAGTTGAAGTTGTCAAATTCTTCAGATATGAAATATGGAGTCTTAAATTAACCAAGTTTGCAAGTTGAAGTTTTCAAAATCTTTTAACTCTGTAAGATAGAGTCTCAAATCAACTAAGATTGCAGGTCAAAATCTTCAAATTCTTCAAATCTACAATATGGAGTCTCAAATCAGTTAAGGTGGCAAGATGACGTCTTCAATCTACAAGATAGATCTAAATTAACCATGTTTTCAAGCTAAAGTCTTGACATTTTTCAAGTTCATAGGTTGGGGTCTTAAATCAACCAAGCATGTAAGTTGAAGTCTTCAAATCCTTAAGTTTGTGAGTTGAAATCATCAAGTTGAAATTTTAGATCCATCATGTTTGTAAATCGTCGTGTCTGAAAGTTGAAGTCTTCAATCCTTAACCTTTCTTGGGGCCAGAATGTGTATCCATTCCTTTGCACTATAAGAATTATCATCAACTTACATTTCTTCTGACAGAAATGCATATCCATTCTTTTGTGCCTTTAGAATATCATAAAATTACCTTTCTTAGGGAGAGAATGCATATTCATTCCTTTTCATCATAAGAATATCTTCAAATAATCTTTCTTAAGGCTAGGATGAGTATTCATCTCTTTGCGTTGTAAGGGTACCTTCTCCACGAATCATCCTTTGAAGCCTACCTACAAAAAAAGAGATAAAGGAAAGACAACAAGTAGAAAATACAAGTAGAGGGGAGATTCTTACCTAATGTTGTAACTTGTATCACCCTCATCATCGTGAATCACAACCTGCGATTGTCAAAATAATGAAGATAAATTGACCATTTATAGATGCCATGAGAAGTAATATTTTATCTCCAACATAGATTATAGACGTAATTAGTGTTCAACTTGAACTCAGATTGATTAATCAGTGATCACTAAATAAAAGCATCAATCACAAATTGCACTCAAATTTGGGATTCAAATTAGATTTTCCCATTGGAACTTAATTATTCTTTCTCAAGGAGTTCAACTTCTACTTAAATGGGACCACCGACACATCAAACAATTGAAATCCATGTAATAAGCTAAGTTGGACATTGTCACATAAAGTTGTTTGCAATACATTGTTGGTTTTTTTTTAAAACCTAAGAAGTTTGTGTTAGGTAGTTATTTATCATCCATGTTAATTGGATTTAAATTTTTCTATGAGTTTAAACTCTAAACATTCAAAAGATATGTTAAATAATTTTACATTAGGCCTTTGATCATAGTTAAAATATTAAATTGGCAAATATAGGCAAGTCACCGTCAAAGATACTTAACCCAAGTCCTCAAAGTCATACAAATCTATATCCCGACAGACTTGAAATAGGGGCACTTGTAATCATATAAAATTTGTATTTTATATGTTTTATAAAATGATTTGAATTTATTAAATTAAAAATATCTTGGTCCAAATAAATATTGTGAATTAACATAATTGGATGAAAAGGGAAAAAGTACACAAAATAGACCAAATTTGATATTATTTACCTTAATAAACCCAATACAAACTATTTACCCTTAATAGACCCATAGCCTAAACTATTTACATATTACCCCCACTTACCCCTTTTAAATTCGCTCATGACATCATACTGATATCAGCAGAAATACTATGAAATATACTCCGGTGATATATATATATATATATATATATATATATATATATATATATACTATACCTATATCATGTAGAATGAGTTTCAATCCTCTGTGATACTCTGGCGGTATATTGATACCCAATTGGTATCATATAGGATTATATTATTTTTTTTTTTAAGAAATAAATAAATAAATAAATTACTAAACTCTAAATTAGTTGAAAATATATTCGTTTTGATGCTCCATCAGTATATTTATACCATATTTGTACCATGTTGGAAATAGAAACTTATTAAAGCTACAAAATTGTTTATCAAATTTTAAATAAGTGAAAAATTTATTCTTGTGATACTACGTCGATATATTGATACCTGATGATGGTCACACTCCAGTAAGAAAGCAGTCACTATCAGTAATTAACCTAACCAAGGTTACGGTAGAATCCATAGGGAATACAGGGCTTGACTATAAGATTTCACTACTAATCATTTCAAGTATCTATAACTACAATCTCTAAATGGGGGCGGGGGTTGTGATTCAAAAATAACATAAAATAAACACTAATTAAAATGCAGGAAAACACTCAATTTTGGGGACAACTTGGGAATTGTGTTCTCCATGGTTCGTTGACTAAATTACCCTAGATAACATAACTACGATTAGTAAATCGCATGTAGGATGGTAACTTAGGTTCTTCCAGCCCTCTTATGAAGGTGAAGGTCGAATTTCAAAATGGCGCTTGGTCGGCTACCATGGCGTGCCAACTAACTATTACCTATTATCCTAGTCAACTCCCCTTGGTTAGGTTTGGTCGATTAGACGGGAAGATATCAACCGAATCCTGTCATCTACTTTCCTTTTCCTATTCGTCACTACTTTGGTCGGGATCATGATAGTAGGGGCGTTTGGTCTTGGCCACCACCAAACAACATTAATCATGAAGGGAAATAGACAATACATGTAAAGCCCCAATCATAGACATGCAAACCAAGCATGTAAGTTGAAGTCTTCAAATCCTTAAGTTTGTGAGTTGAAATCATCAAGTTGAAATTTTAGATCCATCATGTTTGTAAATCGTCGTGTCTGAAAGTTGAGGCCATCTCAAGTCAACTACCCATAGTTCCCATAACCCCATGTTGTGGGTGCTTAGCTACTCATGGCTAAGATAAAACACACAAAAATACACATAATAGACATAGTTAAGAGTTTCACCAATAACAATGAAGGAGATAGGTACCACAAGTTGCAAACCCCACAAGCTTGATTGATCAACAATGAGTACAAGGCAAGATTTGTAATCCCCAAAATGGGTTTTTCAAGAGAGAACAATAAACTACTCTAAAAACCTAAGAAAAGCTTCAAAATATAATGGAAAATTGTCTACTATTCGAACTCCCCCTCAAAAATCCTAACTTAAACTATTTATAGTATTCACAAAAAAAAACCCTAGGAATTATGCAGGAAAGTCAACTGGCATCTAATAAATTTCGCAGTTACAACTCATAGGCTGGCCTAAGAGTCAAAGTCAGGGTCTCATATCAGGTTCTTGGCATCTTGGACTGAACTGGTACGACCCATAGGTATGAGTCGTTACTTGAGCTACAACTCGTATGTTTGTCTCGTAGTCTTGGTCTTCAGTTTTCTTGGTCTGACATTTTGGCCCTCTGATTCTTGCTAAGAGTCCACCTATACGAGTCATAGTCTCTCTTATAGCTCATAGCCTGGGCTCATAGGGGTGACCTTCACTTGGCAGATTTCTGATTTTTGATCTCCAATGCCTCCTATGACACAACCTACGACTCGTAGCATGAGCTACGACTCGTAGGAGGGCTCGTATGGCCTATGCTTTAGCAAAATCTGCAACTTTTCTTCAAAATCATGTCAACCTAACTATTCTGCAAGATTAACACAAAAACACATCAAAACACTAAAAAGTTGCTTTAAGAACTCACAGAATCCCTTCTTTCAGGCATCAAATGTGTTGTATTTTGACAGTACATCAATACCCTCAACTTAGAATTGTTGCTTGTTCTCAAGCAACAACTTAATGTAAATAAAGAGAAATACATAGCAGCTATTACGATGGCATATACAATAGCTCATTTGGTTCAGGTATCCAACTACTACTTTCAAAACAGGGTTGCCAAGTTATTGAGCACACAAGAACATCATGAGAGACCTGACAATCCAACTTTGACAAGCTAAAGAGCATCAACCTCTTCAATCACTGGTATAGTCATATGCTACTCAAGTAGCGCAAATGCCCTCACCGAAAATAAGTCCCTCATACTTATTCAAAAGCATTTAGAATTCAGGGACTGAGGAAGCATTCTCAAGCTCACAATTGAAATTCAATACATACTGACTAACACCATGGGCTTGCCTCTCTACTCATTTTCTGGCTTGGTGATAGAGTGGATTTGGATCACTTTAGCACTTATAAGCTTGAAACATAGGCTCAAGGTGCCTTGGTGCGGCATTTTGGGCAAGTAGTGACTAAAAGCTATCCTTGAATCATGTTTACCAACACTTTTTGCTTTCATAATCTAACCCCTTTTTTTTTATCAATCCACCTTTATTCTCTTGCTTTGAACTTTTCTTGAGTGTTTTCTTTCTCTTTTTTAGTTGTGCCTTGATTTCAAACTCATTGTTGCTACTTTTTTTCAACTCAAAGCACTTTTTCCTTTCATTTTCTTCACTCAATTCATGATTTTTCATTTCTTCTTGATTTCCCAACTAACCACCTTATTAATTTTACTTTACCACAATAAGGGTCACCCTCAACGTAGGCTTTTAGCCTTAGGTGAAGTACACAATATCTATGCCTCAAACTAGGCCACCAATTGCAGCCACCCTCAACTTAAGCATTTGGCCTAAATCAAGGTTCACATGTTCAAGGACAGACCAGGGCCAATATCAAGGTATTTCATCAGACAAGCTTAAGCTAGCAAGGTATCAAAAAAGAATGTGTACATGATAAGCTCAAAAATTTGGAAAAAGGGATTCTCTCACTTAGCTGGTGGGTTATTTTAGGCCAAAAATGGTTTCACTCAAAGAACAAAGGCCTAAGATCCTTTCCATATCCACCACATCAAATCTGACAACCTCAAATATTTTGAGGATACCCAATTTTGCATCAAAAGTTTAAAGAAAATCTAAGAACTATATATATGCTAAAAGATAACGTTACTATGCATTTACAAATTACTTATACTTCCTAAAATATGCCGGTTCAACAGAAAATAAAATATCCACAAGGAAAATAAACACAGCAAGAAAACCTTGAGATTAAAAACAGGGAAAGTTATGGATTTAAGGCTACTCAGACTTCACCTTAATCTATAACTTCCACCACCCCACCAAAAGATGATACTTTGTCCTCAAAGTAAAGGTACAAAGAAAAGATGAACATACGAAAACATAACATAGATATATATACATTCAAAACCAATAGTTAACAAAACCACTTATCCAAAGTAAAAACATTATCCAACAAGAACATCCACAAAAACCAAAATAAAAATAATTTTGTCAAACAAAAGGATAGAGTATCTATAAAAACAAGTAAGAGTTGGGGTCAAAAGTAGTCAAACATCATGGTGCTCATGTACCAGTCTTTGGCTGGTCTGCAGGGTCCTGAGTCTGCCTCTCCTCCTCTGCTGTAGTGCCAGAAGTACCTTCTCTAGGTGGGGTTTTCTATGTTCGATCTCTCTGAATAACCGCCAACAAAAACAACTCCTGCACCACCTCCTCAGGTATGGGCTCCTCCTCCTACCTCAGCTTCTTCGGGGCCGGCTCTGCGTCAGCATACTCTAGAGGCCACTTCCCTCGAGTGTCCGGACGATCAACGAGCCAATCAAATGCCTCATCGCCTATTGGTGCTCCCTATGGGGCTGAAACAGGGGCTACAAACATCTGTAATAAATCAGCCTTAAACATGGCCAACTCCTCAATAACTACGCTCACATCAACAAGCCTAGCTCCATCTAGCCTCTTATAAACTCTGGCCTCAAATGCATTGACCCAGACATCTACTGCTCAGACACTCTCACCAACCAAATCTCAAGCATATGCCTTCATACTCTCCTCGGAGTCCCAAACAGTCTAATAAAACAATGGCCGGACACGTACTGACAACTCACGTAGCCTCCTCTTTGCTACAGTAACCCTACATAATAAAGCCTAAAACACAACAACAAAGAAAAGAGGGTCAAACTATAAAAAAGGTGCTGCTGGTGCTAGAATGCTAGAGAATAGTGTAGACTCAATCTCAACAACTGGCAGAGGCTCTGTAGTAGCCGAAGTAGTGTTGGTGGTAGCTGGAGGTGAACCTGGCATCTAAGGCTCTACCGAAAATGGCTCTGGCATAAGAGGTAGGATAGCTCTCAATAGGGCAATTAGATTTTCATCAGCCATGATTAGCCAAGGATCCATCATACACAAAGCCTCTACACGAGGGTCCAAGTGAAGAGAAACCATTACACCCACCTCCTTGCATAGTCTATGAATCAAAATGGGGAATGGCAATGCCTAATGAGTGCAGGCTGCTGACTCGTGGATCTGTTCAGCCAAAACTCGAGCCCAATTAATTTATACCCTTCTAAGATGCTCTCCAACAACACGACCCTCTCTAATGTGATCACATTATCCATGAATGTGGGTTTGATATGCATTCGCATAATAGACCACCAGAACTTTGCCCTAAATGCAAGATGGACCTTTAGAATATGCTTGGAATGGTCTATAACCCACATCGACTTGACACCTACCTCACAAACTTGGCCTGCTATCTACCTTAATAATTCTGTTTTCAGCCTAGAATCATTCTGATTAATTGCTTTCCTCATGTCTACCATCCTATGGTCATATTCTGCTGTGGAGTGTGGGGCTCTATAATTCGGCTCGAATAGCATCCTTTGAATAGGCTCTGCAGAGATGTCGACTATCTTGTCCCTGACCATGACTTTACTCAGCCGTGGTGCATCAATGGGCTTTATGAGCCTCGAAAGGTTGCTATGTACAGTAGCACAATACGAAGCATAGAATTCCTAGACCAAGTAAGGAGTGTACTTCCCCAGCACTTATAATAACCATCCTAATCTATGACGGTCAATGTGAGCTTCTAAACCTGGCATGCCTTTCAACCCTGAGTCTTTCAACCTTGCCTCCTCGTGAAGTTTTCGCACTGGCCTCCCTTGACCCTTAAGTTCCAGTCCCTTATCATAGATCTCTTTCATTCCAAGAACATATCATCTTATGTTTTGTGGATCGGTGAAGGTGATGGTGTATACTGAATCCTTAGGCTGTGGAGGAACAGTCTCTTTTGAATGAGCCTGAGACATCTCAAAAGAATCCATATTAAAAGTGGGTTCATCATCATCTGACTTAGTTTCTTCACCTTCCTCATCAGACTAGGAGGGGCTGTCCTCTTCCATAGGTACTCTGGTTGATTGTACTCATGCCAAAGCCATATTTTCCGTTAAGTCAGGGTACACATGCATCTCCTCAGTTGATTGCACCTCCTCGGAGGACTTATCTCTTAGGAGATGACCTGAAATAGAAACAGCACCCTGTCGTCCTCTTGAAGACATTTTCTTTGCAAGCATGTTAAAGCATAAGTGCCAAGATGTTGTATTCCAACTAACAAATAGTAAATGAAACAACTACACAAAACATTACAATTACTAAAATAAAAACAACCTGAACCAGGTGTAAGGCTACAGATTTGAGGTACAGATATGACTCATAGGGTGACCTACGAGTCATACTTCAGCATCATAGAACCAACTCATAAAATAACAACATTCTAGAATAAGCTATGAGGTATAGATACAACTCGTAGGTTGGCCTACAAATCATAGTCTCGGCTCGTGGCTCATTCTAGAGTCAATTAGAGAATTTAGATCAGGACAATGAGGTCATTATTATGACTCGTAATAGGTGCTATGAGTCGTAGGTGTTTCTTGCATGGAAAATGATAAGGCATTTTAGTTGACTATTGCCTTTTATGAGGGGTCCCAATAACTCGTAATAAGCACTATAACTCGTGGTGAGTCTTCATAGCAGAAAATAGAAAGCACCTCAGATGTCTTCTACTTTTTAATTAAGACCAATAACCACTCAAGCAAGCACAGAAGTTTACAACACAAAGGCATGGACGATGCCACAACAAATCTAAGCATTCTTCATCAATAGTCTTAAAAAGCAGTAATCAACCTGTAGCAGTTCTAATTTCTTTTAGAGGTATCAACATCATCACAGATTTGAAAGTAAAATGGTAACACCCCTTAACCCACAATTTCAGTCCCACGTGATCTTCATATGATAATGACTAATAAAGTACGCAACAAAGCACAAGATCATCATATCAGTTTTTGCAATCACCACGCAAGGACAAACCTCAAGACTCGACCTTTTACAAGGAAGAAAACACTTTCATATCACATTCTTCTTACTATCAATATTATTTTCACATGACTATGCTTCTAAGAAATTCATTCATGAATCCATCAAACAAGAACTTATTCAAAGATAAACCAATTTTAACCATGAAAACTTACCAGACTACTAAATGAATGATAAGAAAAAGAAAAAGTCAGCCGAGTTCTTGGTGCACACTTCAATTTCTAGGGAATTTTAGTGGGTGAAAATGTAAAGGTGCATGAAATAATGATAAAGAATGATGGGGGAAGTTATAAACTGAAAGGGGACGCTATATGAGGGGCATGAAGAGCCAAAAGACGTAAATCTCTCAAAATTCAAAATGGTTCGTCCTTTCAAATTCTACAGATTGGTCTGATGAGACCCCAACTATGAGTCGTATGATGTCTTATGACTCGTAGGTTCTGGTCTCGTAGTAGACCCAATAATTAGAACAATTTTTATTTCATACCTGAGCACTACGAACCCCACTTACAACTCCTAGGGGATCCTACGAATCGTAAGGTTGGCTCGTAGTATGGATGCCAACTTTTGGTACTCACTGTTTTTTTTCTACGAGTCGTAACCTTCTCTAAGAATCGTAGGCCTACTCATAGAAGCTGCCTCTAAGCATGATTTATCAATTCTTCAGCACTTGGTTTGTTCCTCAACCTACCACTTAAAATACACCAAAATACTAACTGATGCAATTGGTCTCAGTCTCAACAGTTTCAAACACATATTAAACTATTATCTAACAATTTAAATATGAGAAAGTGTCTCAAAAATAAACCAAAACACATAAGATACTTGGGTTGCCTCCTAAGAAGCGCCTATTTTAATGTCATGGCTTGACTTAGTCATTCATGAGTACTCAGACTTCCTTTTAGGCTCTATCACTGCTTCTTTAACTTGTCCTTTGTTCGTCTTGCACTGCGTCTAGTTGTTTAGCGAGCTGCTCAATCCTATCACCCAAACTTTGCATCGCTATAGTTTGTTGTTCCACTTTGTAATTACATTTGAGGACATCAAACTTTATCTCCCTGATGATGTCATCTTGCTCATTCACCTTGGTCAGGACTTGTTGATGCATATGCTCAATTTGAGTCAACTTATCAGTGATACAATGCTGGTGAGGTAACCTCATCCAAGTGCAATTGTTCAAGCATATGGTCAATCCGGGTCAGTTTATTAGTAATACAATGCTGATGGGGTAACCTTGTCCAATGTGTCGCATTTTCATTTTTGGATTTACTACAGGCTTCCATAGGTGCACTAGTAGTTGGTCCGACTTACCCTTGAAGGGGTTGGTAGACTTGGGCAACTACAGATAGCTTGTCCGTAATCTTAATTATCTCATTAAATAGTTACCCTACAAACTCCCAATAATCTCCTTCAAATAATGTGTCAGCCTGCCCTTGTAGTTCAGACGTTATTGCTCGATAGAAAGCTAGCTGCCAATTCATCATCAGTTAGACCATGATTCTGACTTCCTGCCAAACACTACTTGTATCTCTCCCAAGCCACTACCAAAGGTTCTCCTAGCACTCTTTTAAAGTTACAGATGTTATTCTATAGCTTTTGCTTGTTGGACTCCTTATAGAAGTGTCTGAGCAAAACTCTCTGTACCTCCCCCCAGTTTGAGCAAACATCAGGTGAGAGGATTGACCACCATTCTGTAGCTTCATTCCGGAGTGTCATGGGGAAAACTTGAAGAGCCATAGCCTCCCAAACAAGATGTCTTGTTCCAAGGACCTCCCTCAACATTTGATTGGAATTTTGTAGATGAATTTAGAGATCCTCGGACCCTTGCCCATGAAATAGGGCACGCCTCTGTAAAGCTTCCAACAAATTAGTTGTAATGTACAACTTCTACTCAGTCATAGTGCCAGCCAACCTGTACCTAGAATTACTAACAAAAACAAATAGAAAAAGTAAAATACAAGAGACTTTAGAAATTAACACTAGAATTAACTAATAGTGAAATCAAATCAAAACCTAGTTGTATTCCCCAGCAACGATGCCATAATTATTGATCTGATGATGGTCACGCTCCAATAAGAAAGTGATCGCTAACCTAGTCATATTCCCTGGCAACGGTGCCATAATTATTTGATGATGGTCACGCTCCAATAAGAAAGCGGGCGCTATCAGTAATTAACCTAACAAAGGTTAGGGTCGAATCCACAGAGAATACAGGTCTTGAATATAAAATTTCACTACTAATCATTTCTAGTATCTATAACTACAATCTATTAATGGTGGGGGGTTGTGATTCAAAAACAACATAAAATAAACACTAATTAAAATGCAAGAAAACACTCAATCTTGGGGACAACTTGGGAATTGTGTTCCCCATGGTTCGTTGACAAAATTACCCTAGATAACATAACTACGATTAGTGAATCGGATGCAGAATGGTGACTTAGGTTCTTCCAGCCCTCTTATGAAGATGAAGTCGAATTTCACCATGGCGCTTAGTCAGCTACCATGGCGTGTCAACTAACCGTTACCTATTGTCCCAGTCAACCTTCCCTTTGTCAGGTTTAGTCAATTAAATAAGAAGACATCAACCGAATCCTGTCATCTACTTCCCTTTTTCTATTCGTCACTACCTTGGTCGGGATTGTGATAGTAGAGGGAGTTTGGTCTTGGCCACCACCAAACAACATTAATCATGAAGGGAAATAGATAATAAATGCAAAGCCCTAATCATAGACATGCAATAAACCTAGGTTATCTCAAGTCAACTACCCATAGTTCCCACAACACCAAGTTGTGGGTGCTTAGCTACTCATGGCTAAGGCAAAACAAGCAAAAATGTACACACAAGACAGAGATGAGAGCTTTACCAATAACAATGAAGGCACCACAACTTGCAAACCCACCAACTTGATTGATCAACAATAAGTACAAGGCAAGATTTACAATCCCCAAAAATGAGTTTTCCAAGAGAGAACAATAAACTACTTTAAAAAACTAAGAAAAGATTCAAAAAGTGATTGTCAAATGTCTCCTAGTCGATCCTCCTCTAAAAACCTAATTTAAAATATATATAGTATTTACAAAATTACCCTAGAATTTACACAGAAAAGAGAGCTAGTAGCTACTAAGTCTTGCAGGTACGACTCGTAGGTTGACCTACCAATCATTGTCGGGGTCTCGTATTAGGTTCTTGGCATCTTGGAATAAACTGGTATGACCCATAGGTACGAGTCATTGCTTGAGCTATGACTCATATGTTCCTCTCGTAGTCTTGGCCTTTAGTTTTTGGTCCAATATTTTGGCTCTCTGATTCTTGGTACGAGTCCACCTATATGAGTCATAGTGCAACTTACGACTCATAGGATGACCTCGTAGGGTTGATCTCAACTTATGAATTTCTGAGTTTTTGGTTTCTGTTTCTTGCTATGACACGTAGTGGGTCTTATGACTCCTAGGATGTCCTCCCAGGAGTAACCTTCACTTGGCAGATTTCTAAATTTTTGGTCTCTAGTTCTTGCTATGACACACCCTACGACTCGTAGCTTGAGCTACGACTCATAAGTGGGTTCGTATGGCCTATGCTTCAGCAAAATCTATAATGTTTCTTCAAAATCATGCCAACCTAACGTTTTTGCAAGATTAACACAAAAACACATCAAAACCATAAAAAGTCGATTTAAGAACTCACAAAATCCCTTGTTTCAGGCACCAAATATGCTGTATTTTGGCAGCATATCAACACCCTCAACTTAGAATTGTTGTTTGTCCTCAAGAGATGACTCAATTTATGCTGACAAAGAGAAATGCATAGTAACTATACTAATAGCATATACAACAGCTATTTTGATTCAGGTACCCAACTACTATTTTCAAAACACGCTTGCAAAGTTATTAAGAAAACAAGAATGTAATGAGATACTTGGCAATCCAACTATGACAAGCTAAGGAGCATCAACTGTCCACAATCGTTGGTATAGTCATATGCTACTCAAGTAGTGCAAATTCCCTTATCGGAAAGAAGTCCCTCATACTCACTCAAAAGTATTTAGAATTCAGGGATTGAGGAAGCATTCTCACTCTCACAACTAAAATTCAATTGTATACTGACTAACACCATAGGCTTGCCTATATACTCAGATTTTGTCTTGGTGATAAAGTGGAGGTGGATCACTTTAGGACTTATAGGCTAGTAATATAGGTTCAGCGTGATTTGGTATTGTATTTTAGGCAAGTAGTGACTAAAAGCTATCCTTGAACCATGTTTACCAACACCTTTTACTTTCATGATCCAACCCTTATTAATCAATCCATCCTTATTCTCTTGTTTTGAACTTTTCTCAAGTACTTTCTTTCTCTTTTTCAGCTGTACCTCAGTTTCAAACTCATTTTTGCTATTTTTTTCTCAACTCAAGGCACTTTTCTTTTCTTTTTCTTCACTCAGATCATGCTTTTTCATTTCTTTCTTGATTTCCCAACTAACCACCACAATAAGGACCACTCTCAACTTAGGTTTTTAGCCTCAGTTGAAGTACACAATATCTATGTCTGAATCTAGGGCCACTAACTACAGCCACCCTCAACTTAGGCCTTTGACCTCAATCAAGGTTAACATGTTCAAGGATAGACCAGGGCCAATATCAAAGTATTTCATCAAACAAGGTTAAGCTAGCAAGGTATCAAGAAATAATGAGTACATGAGAAGCTCAAAAGTTTAGAACAAGGGATTCACTCGCTCATCTGGTGGGTCATTTAGGCAAAAAGTGGTTTCACTCAAATAACAAAGGCCTAAGATCCTTTCCATATCCACCACATCACCACACCAATTTTAGAGTAATAAGGCAAGTTCTGGGTCCATATAAGATGCATGAATGCAGCAAAATAAGCTCACAGCACATATGGGAATTGCATCCCCAATCAAGTATAGACTTACCGAGTTCTGGGTCCATATAAGATGCATGAATGCAGCAAAATAAGCTCACAACACACATGGAAATTGCATTCACAATCAAGTATAGACTTACAGGTCATGCTTTTAGTGTTAGTTTCCTTCACAATATCAGAACAAACATTGCCAGATGGTCAAAAATGTATGAATGTATCAATAATTACAACTTTAAAAATTTTGAGGGTACCCAATTTTTCATCAAAACTTTAAAAACACATCTAAAAATTATATATATACCAATAGATAAAACTACTATGCATTAACCCATTATCTACACTACCTAAACATATCGGTTCAATAGAAAAGTAAACATCCATAAGGAAAAAGAAGCATGGCAAGAAAACCTTAGGATCAAAAATAGGGGAAGTTATGGATGAGGCTACTCAGACTTCACCTTAATCCATAACTTCCACCACCCCACCAAAATATGATACTTTATCCTCAAAGTAAAAAACACAAAGATACTTTACCTTAATCCATAACTCCCCACACCCCACCAAAATAGGATACTTTGTCCTCAAAGTAAAGACAAGAACATAAACAAAACATGATAATATAGAAGTATATACATACATCCCTTAAAAAACAAAAATTATCATCCAAAGTATAAGTAAAAATAACATCCAACATAAGAATATTTAAACATAACCAAAAACCAACATAATAAAAAGATTGTTTGAAAAGAGAACAAAGTATCAAACATAACAAAATAAGAATAGGGGTCAATAGAAGTCAAACATCATAGTGCATCAAACACCGATCTCTGGCTAGTCTGTGAGGTCCTGGGGCACCATCTTCTCTGCAGCAATCTAAGAACTACCCTCTCCCTATGGGGTGTGTTGTGCTCAATCTCTTTGAATAGCCTCCAACAATAGCGAATCCTGCACCACTAACTCAGGTATAGGCTCCTCCTCCTGTCTCTGCTTCTTCGGGGCCAGCTCTGGGTCATCACTATGCTCAAGGAGCCTCTTCCCATGGGCATCCGGGCGGTCGGTGAGTTAACCAAATGCCTCATCACCTACTGATTCTACCTCTAGGGCTGGAACTGGGGCTGCCAACATCTATGATAAGTCGGCCTTGAATTTGGACAACTCCTCAGTAACTGCGCTTGCATCGGCAGGCCTAGCTCCCTTAAGCCTCTTGTGGACTATAGTCTCAAATGCATCGATCCAGGCATCCACCATTCGGACTTTCTCATCAACGAAGTCTCAGGTGAATATCTTCATCCTCTCCTCAAAGTCCTGAATAGTCTGATCAATCAATGGCCGGACCCATGCTGACAACTCACGTTGCCTGGCATCTGCTACAGCCACCCTGCGTAATAAAGCCTGAAATGCAACAAAAGAGAAAAGAAGGTCAACTTATAAGGTAGATGTTGTTGTTACTGGAGTGATGGAGGATGGTATAGACGCAATCTCAACCACTGGTGTAGGCTCTACAGTAGCCGAAGTAGTGCCAGTAGTAGCTGGAGATGAACCTGAAAGCTGAGGCTCTACTGGAAATGGCTCTGACATAAGAGGTAGGATAGCTCTCTGTAGCGCTATTGGGTTGTCATCAGCCTTGATTAGGCTAGGGTCCATCATACACAAAGCCACTACATGAGGGTCCAAGTGGAGAGAAACCCTCACACCAACTTCCTTGCATAACCTACGAATTAGAATAGGGAATGGCAATGCTTGCTGAGTGGAGACCACTAACTCGTGGATCTGTTCAGCCATAACTCGAGCACAATCAATGTCATACCCTACAAGGATGCTAGCCAATAACATAGCCCTCTCTAATATGATCACATTATCCATGGATATGGGCCTGATGCGCCATCAGATAATAAACCACCAGAACTTTGCCTTAAATGAGAGATGGGCCTTCATAATATGTTTGGCATGGTTTGTGACCCATATCGGCTCAACACCTTCCTCGTAAATTTGGCCCGCGATCCACCTTAATAGTTCTATTCTCAACCAAGCATCATTCTGATTAACTGTTTTCCTCATGTCTTCCATTCTATGATCATAATCTACTGTGGTGTGTGGAGCTCTATAATTAGGTCCGAATTACACCCTTCAAATAGTTTCCATTGAGATGTCGACAACCTCACCCCTGACCATGACTTCACTCTTTCCACGCACAGTAGTATAGTAAGAGGCATAGAATTCTCAGACCAGGTAAGGCATATACTTCCCCAGCAATTGTGATAACCATCCTAACCTATGGTGGTCAATATCAGTTTCTAAACCTGGCACACCTTTGAACCCTAAGTCATTCAACCTTGTTTCCTCATGAAACCTCCGCATCGATCTCCCTCAACTCTTAGGCTCTAGTCCCTTATCATAGATCTCTTTTATTCCAGGAACATACCATCTTGTGTTTTGCAGGTCAATAGAGGTGACAATGTAAGTAGAATCAGCTGGCTATGAAGGAACGGTCTCTTCTGGCTGAGCCTGAGATTCTTCAAGAGAAACGAAATCCAAAATGAGGTCATCATCTGACCCGTCTTCTTTACCCTCCTCATCAGAGTGGGAGGAGTTGTCCACTTCCATCGGTATTCTAGTTAAGTGTGATCGTGTTAAGGGCACGTTAGCCTTAGGGTCAGGGTGCACATTCATTTCTTCAGCTGAGTACTCCTCCTTAGAGGACTCATCCCAAAGGCGATGACCTGAAACAACGGTAGCACCCTTTCAACCTCTTGAAGATATTATCTCTGAAAAATTATCAACATGTTAAAGCATGAGTCCCATGATGTTTCATTTCAATCAAACAAGTAACAAATGAAATAATCAAACAAGAACATTAAGATTACTTAAGTAAAAACAAAATGAACCAAGTGCAGGGCTATAGATACGAGGTACTGGTACAACTCGTATGGAGGCCCACAAGTCATACTGTGCCTCGTTAAGCTATGAAGACATATAAAAAATACATTCTGGAATCAGGTATGAGGCACAGGTATGACTCATAGGGTTACCTATAAGGCGCAGGTATGACTTATAGGGTTACCTACGAGTCATAGTCTTGACTCGTATCTCATTTCAGAGACATTTTGAGAATTCAGATCTGGGCCACGAGACCACCATTATGACTCGTAATAGGTGCTATGAGTCATAGGAGAATCTCACATGGAAAAGGTTAAGGCACCATGGATGACTGTTGTATTCTATGAAGGGCCACTACAACTCGTAGTGGGTCCTCGTAGCAGAAAATAGAGATCTTGTTGGGTGTCTCTAACCTTTCCACAAAAACCAACAACAAATCAAGAAAACATCAGAGGTTACAAACACAAAGGCATAGGTGATGCAGAAGTAAACATAAGTACCTTTCATTACTAAACGTATCAAGACAAAGCACGAACTTTTCCTTAACAGTTCTAAATTCCTCTAAGATTATCAACATCAACGCACACTGAAAATAAAACCATAACACCCCTTAACTAAATAATTTCAGTCCTATGTGATCTTCATAATGTTCCATAAAATACGCAACAAAAGCACATGGTCATAATATTAGATATCAAAATCACCAAACAAGGACAGAATTCAAGACTCGACTTTTTACCATGACATAATCAATTGTATACCACATTTTTCTTACTATCATAGGCACTTTTGCATGGTTATGCTAATCATGATCCCGAGGCCTTCATTCGCTCATCCCTAAGACAAGGATTTTTTAGAGACAAACCAAATTTAAACAGGAGAACTTACCAGATGAATGCAAGATTGTGTGATGAGAAGAAGAAAAGTCGGAAGAGTTCTTGGAGCACAATTCACTTGCTGGGGAATTTTAGTAGGTGAAAGATGTAATGATGAATGAAATAGTGAAAGGGAATGATGGGGGTAGTTATGGACTGAAAGGGGACGCTTTATGAAGGGACATAAAGAGCCAAGAGACATTAGTCTCTTAATATTCAAAATGGTTCGCCCTTTAAAATTTTATAGATTGGTCTTATAAAATCTCGGCATACAAGTCATATGAAGTCACATGACTTATAGGTCCCGATCTCGTAGTAGACCCAACACTTAGGAAAATTATGACTTCATACCTGAGCACTACGAACCCCACTTACGACTCATAAGGAACCCTACGAATTGTAAGGTAGGCTCATAGTGTGTGCGCCAGCTTCTGGTACTTACTATTTCCCTCTATGAGGCATGACTATGAGTCGTAACATTCACTACAACTCATAGGCCTGCTTGTAGAAGATACATCCAAGCATAATTTTTCCATTACATTTTCTTTAATTGAATGAACATTCGGATTCTTAGTTCTTGGTTTGTTCCTGCACCTAAATACTTAAGATCCACTATAATGCAAGTTGACATAATTGGTTCAAAGTCTTTGCAGTCTCAACAGAATATTAACTACCACTAAACATGTTACACAAAGGAAAATGTCTCAAGATAAATATAAACACAAAAGATGCTTGGGTTGCCTCCCAAGAAGCGCTTTGTTTAACGTCGTGGCTCGACTTTGTCATCTTCCTTCATCAACTATAATCGAGGGTCCACACCTCACTCTTGCACTCATCTAGGTGTTTCATTAATTAGTGAATATCAAACATAACCTCTATATCATTAACCCTAAACTGCAGTTGACCTGAACCCATATCCACTAGGGCTTTCCTAGTGGCCAGAAATGGTCTCCCCAAGATGATGGGCACCTCAAAATCAACTTCACAGTCAAGGATCACAAAATCTGTCAAAAAGATGAATTTATCAACTTTAACAAGCACATCAAAAAGGATTCCCTCTAGCTTTTAAATGGTTTGATCCGCCATAAGCAACCTCAATCTTATCGGGGTAGGAGTACCAAGGCCAAGCTTTATGAATAGAGCAAGAGGCATTAGATTGATGCTCGCTCCTAAGTCACATAATGCCCTTGCGAACTAAACATCACATATTGTACAAGGGATAGTGAATGCATCGGGATCCTCTCACTTTTGAGCAAGGCATTTGGTCATAATCACACTACATTGTTGGAGTTCTTGCGAGAACTCTTGGCTCAAAGTCCATTTCTTGGTGACCAAATCCATCATGTACTTGGCATACTCGGGCATTTTCTCTAAGACCTATAGAAGGGGAATGTTGATCAAGAGTTACTTCAACATTGAGAGTGTCACGACCCAAGCCTAGGGCCTAGACAGGACACGGCGAATGGGGAAGCCAAAGAAACCCCAAACAAGCCTCTTAACTTGTCAGTACACATCCTTGGTTGCGGAAGCATACAAATACATATAGATTAATAATAGGGGCAATAGTAATAAGGGAAAGCTTGCATAAATGTTATAATCAAGAGTCAAGAGTCAAAGCTCATACATAAATACATAACATATCCAACAAGAACCTCTAATACATAGATAGAGCGGGGACAAGACAAGCTACCGGGCTCACCCTCGTAGTCAATAGAATATAAGAAAGTGTCTCAATACAAGGATAATAGTAACTTAGACCAAGGTCCCATAGTATGAGAGAACAGTCCTTGTCCCTAAAATGGAGGACTCATCAAAGGCTAACTTGAACAATCCATCTAGCCACAAGAAGAATCAATAGGTGCTTCTGTCCCTACATGGTGATATAATGTAGGCAATAGTATTTGTTAGCATGTTTGAATCTACTAAGTATGTGGGATGCAATGCAACAAGAGATAAGCTTCATGATCAACATGCATAACATTAGGCAATAGGCATAATATAGTAATATGACATGCATTTTCAATGTATAAGTAAAGCATGCTTAAGTAAATCATACTCATATAGAATACCATATGTGAAGAGAAGACCAAGCTAGATTTCCAAGGTATAAACCCCTTGAGGTTGGTAATGATAGCACCCATCACCCTAGAGTGTGAGGTACAAACCCCTCATCAAGGTTAGTGATGATAGCACTCATCACCCTAGTGTGTGAGGTACGAACCCCTCATCAAGGTTAGTGATGATCTCACCCATCACCCTAGTAATTGAGATATCAACCCCTCAACTAGGTTAGTGATGATCGCACCCATCGCCCTAGTGGTTGAGTCATTAACCCCTCAACTAGGCCCACGAATTGGGAATGGTCTACCATAACACTTTATATAGTATTCATCATGTAAATAAGCTCATTTCATCCTCATATAGTCAATAATTTCATATCTCAAGCTTTAGACCTTTATTTCCTCAAGAAATCATAACCGAACATTTTATTAAACACCTTGGGGGTGTAATAGGGATAAAAGACCATGCAATTTAGAGATGCAATCATGCAAGAAAATTTGTTTTAAAACCATCAATCAACACCTTGCAACACCCCTAATACATTCGTAGCTGAAATAACCCCAAAAAGTACCCGAAAATATGCCTCGAAAGTGCCTGGAATTGTAATTTCCATATATTTAAAAATACATTTGTTATTTCAAAAATCTAACTTCATATTCTTGTTTAGGGGGTCAAATTGAGTGAAAAATGGGTCTAACCCCAATTTAAGAGCAAACAATTAGCAATTTCAAATTTCTTAAATGCGAATTCCACTGAGCTCTGCGCGCCCCTAGCGCGACGCGACCAGGCGCGCAAATGTGCATTTTTGTTGACTGTTTTAGTGTATCAAAATTCAAAAATCTCAATAAACATTATTTAGGAGGGTCAACTTAGAAGGGGCATATCTCTTAGCACATAAAGAATTGAGTGGCACACGACCTACCAACTTAAACCCCTTTGAATTAGCTTTTTAACTTCCTTAGTTTCACCTTATTCTAAGTTTGGGTGAAGGATTTATGCTCATTTTCGTAAAGCTCATTCGTGTAGAAAATGCAAATTCCAGTGGCTATCCGTGTTGCCTCCGCGATGCGGACCAGTATTATTTTGGTCCTATTTTTTATTTTCAGACCAAGACTTTCACATCTTGGGCCCAAGTTCCCATACGTGTTTTTACCTACACTTAGCCTTATTTCACACTCATATCTTCCTCAATATTCCCCAATATCTTTTGAAAGATTTAGATTCATATTTCACCCTAAATTCAAGTCCCAAACTCAAGACCAATCTTAAGGATTTCTTTGAGGATCTCACTCAAGCTTAAAGTCTCTATCTTTAATCTCTTTCAAGGGTTCTCCACAGTCAAGGTATGTGGTGTTGAACTATAAGGTCCTTCCACCCATGGTGCCTAAACTCTCTTTTACTTAATAATGCATGATTTAAAGTTGATTTTATATGTGGGTCTTGTCTATTGAGAAATTTAGTACACAATTATTTTAGTTGATAAAAGTATGGTTGTTTTAGCATGTTTTGAGCTCTAAATCTTAGATCTAATTACTCTAGATAAAGTGTTGCATTAGCCCATGCCTGATCCAGGGGGATAAGAGCCCGGATAACCTAGATGAGAGTTAATACTCATCCACCAAGGTGATGGGGTGGCATCATCATCAACCTAGATGGGGGTTTGTACTCATCAACCTAGATAAGGGTTAATACTCATCCACCAAGGTGATGGGGTGGCATCATCATCAACCTAGATGGGGGTTTGTACTCATCAACCTAGATAAGGGTTAATACTCATCCACCAGGGTGATGGGGTAGCATTATCATCAACCTAGATAGGGGTTTGTACTCATCAACCTAGATGAGGGTCAATACCCATCCATCTAAGTGATGGGGTGGTAACATCGCTAACCTACCAAGGGGTTTCCACCTTGGAAATCTAGCTTGGTCTCCTCTTCATATATGATATTCTATATGAGCATGGATTACTTAAGTATGTTTTACTTAGATATTGATCATACATGTCATATTGCTATATTATGCCTATTGCCTATCATTATGCATTTTAGATTATGATGCTTGTCTTTTATTGTATTACATCCCACATACTTAGTACATTTAAATGTACTAACGCATACTCTTGCCTACATGATATCACCATATAGGGATCGGAGCTCCTATTGATTCTTTTTGTGGCAAGATGGATTGTTCAAGTTAGCCTTTGGTGAGTCCTCCATTCTAGGGACAAGGACTATTCAATCAAATTATGTATTAAGATTCTCTTTACTTTATCATATACATACGACTATAAGGGTGAGCCTGATTGTATGTCTTAGCCCCCGCCATTATCTATGTTTAGAGGTGTTGTTGGATAAGTTATGTATTATGTTTGAGTTTTGACTCATTTATGTTATTTAAGTATTAAATTCTCTCTCTCTCTTCCTTAGTCTTAATTCCCCTTGTTCATATTTTTTATGTCATTTTATATTGCTTTCGTGACCAAGGATGTGTAATGATATGGTTTAAGACTTGTTTGGAGTTCCTTCAGGTTCCCCATTCACCGGTCACGTCTAAGCCCTATGCTTGGGTCATGATAATGAGGGTATCAGAGCACTAGGTTGATAGATCCTTGGAGTCCAATATACCGCGTCGATTTGAGTCTTATTCATGCTTGTGTTGTGCACCACAACTATGAGTAGGAGGCTATGAGATATTTTAGAAAATATTTCCCTTCTTCATGGTCTATGTCGTGCTTTAGAAGTGACATAGGGTTTTTCTCTCTAATGAATGTTCTTTGCTCTTCTAGTTGATCATGCCGCTTCAAGAGAAAGGCAAAGGAAGGTAACTTGAAGGTTTTGATGTTGATGGATCCAAGTTTCACTATTTCTTCTCTATTCTTTTGGTTGCTAGTGAGGCTTCTTGTGTGCCCAAGGTGTTGTATGGATCTTTGGTCTCTATCCTTTTGTTGGGTATATTGTTTCTAGGAGGTTCATAGATGTTATCCGGGTCTGTGTACTTTATGATTGTTGAAATTGGCATGGTGGATTTGGATGTCATTATAGGAAGGGAATGATTGCATGCATGTGGTGTTTTCATGGATAGTAGAACTCGTAGAGCTAGATCCCGAATCCATCATGAGTCTGTTTTTGAGTGAGAGGCTATTAAATGATAGCAAGTGAGGTAAGTCCATTTCTTTTCTTAAAGTACAATTGGTCTCTAAGGGGGTTGCATTTGTCATCTTGTGAGAAATGGAGGTGTTGAACCTAAGTTATTTTGTCTATAAAATTGTTGTTGGTGGTAGATGAGTCTTTGAATGTCCTTTTCGATATTTTGAATTTTGGGGTAATATCCCTTGGTTTAACTAGTACACCGGTTATACCTATAAGTCTTATGAGTAAGATCTCTAGTCCTTACTCTAATAGGTTTATGGTGGTTTTGGTGATGATAATGTGGTTCGTTCCCTTATGAGGTAGTGTATGTGAATTATTTGAGGGTAGTATTGCAAGTTTAAGGAAAAAGGTTGAGTGCAAGTAGGAGAGATAGGAATTTCAGTGGTAAGAGGTTACCTTCCTAGGTTGCATGGTGCGCGGTGATGGTATTAAGGTGGCCTTTAGTAAGATAAAGGTTATTAGGTGTTGGCCTAGACCTTGACTTCTGGGTATTAGAAGCCTCTTAGGTTTAGTGAGCAATTACCGGGGATTGTGAGTAGGTTCTCTTCTATTGTTGCTCCTATGACTTAGTTGACCCTAGGTAAGGCCATGTTATGACTGATATTTTGAGTAGGGTGACTTGATAGGTGATAACCTAGATGAGAGTTAATACTCATCCACCAAGGTGATGGGGTGGCATCATCATCAACCTAGATGGGGGTTTGTACTCATCAACCTAGATAAGGGTTAATACTCATCCACCAGGCCCACGAAGTATTTGATGAAATGTTAAGTTAAGAATTCTCAAGATATGTACATGTTTTACAAGTCAAATGACTTCATGATGAATATAGGTTATCAAATGTGTTATGAATTCATGAAATTATCTATGATTATGCAAGTATGAAGTTAAGCCCTTTTTCAAAGTTTATCTCTTATGAGCCTCGAATCTCCTTTCG
>DF362124.1:47107-68010 GCA_000787875.1 Solanum virginianum
GTATTCTGCTTTTATACTTGTCCTGATAAATATATACTCGGTACATGTTGCTTTGCATATTCGATACATCTTTCGTACTGACCCCCGTTCTTCGGAGGCTGCATTTCATAGTTGTACCGCAACGGTGACCTAGTCGGCCCGCACCTATGTATATGTGTTTATTCTGTTGCTGGGGTTTTCTGTGTGCAGGTGGTTAGTTAGAAAAACAGAGGAAACTTTGTTGAAATTTTCATAGATGAATAGTAACCTAGGTGGGAGTCTGGTTTGATTATATGGTTCGGACGCCCCAAAAGGGTGCCAGTCACGACCCATAGGTTGGGTCGTGACAGGAGTAGGGGAGCACTTCAAACGGCAGAAAGATGTCCTAAGCTGATGAGTCACCAAACTGTGTGTCAGAACATGCGGGCATGAACGCAGCCCCCGACGAAAGGGGGGTCAGTACAGAATATGTACCGAGTATGTAAAGCAGAATGTACATAAGATAACCCAGAGTAATAACCAAAACAAAAGTGGGGTTGTCAAATGCATATCCAAAACCACAAAATGTTTACTTCCAAAAATTCAAATCATGCATAGGCACAAGAAGTATGGTTGCCCGCCCGTCAATGGCGCCATAACACCAGAAAGTTGCCAAATCTCCGAATCTCCATCACATATCACATATCAAACATGGGATAAGTGATCCAGGCGCTACGTATCGCCGTCCCCGTAATCACATAGTCAGAATGCCCAAACACAGCACATGCCCAATCACAACACAACGCCAAATCACAGCACAACGCTCAATCACAGCAAAATGCCTAATCACAGCACAACGCCAAATCACAGCACAACGGCCAATCACAGCACAATGCCAAATCACAGCACAATGCCTAATCACAGCACAACGCTAAATCACAGCACAACACCCAATCACAGCACAACGCCTAATCACAGCACAATGCCTAATCACAGCATAACGCCAAATCACAGCACAACGCCAAATCACAGCACAACGCCCAATCACAGCACAATGCCAAATCACAGCACAATGCCTAATCACAGCATAACGCCAAATCACAGCACAACGCCAAATCACAGCACAACGCCCAATCACAGCACAATGCCAAATCACAACACAACGCCCAATATTGGCTATCAACCTCCTAAGCTATAACAATTTGATAGCAAAGGAAATCTGAAACAACATGTAGCATACTTTGTCGAAACTTGCAATAATGTTGGAACATATGGTGATCATCTTGTTAAGCAGTTTGTTTGATCACTCACAAGAATTGCTTTCTATTGGTACATAGATCTTGAACTAGGTTCCATTGATAACTAGGAGCAGATGGAGCAATAATTTCTGAACCGCTTTTATAGCACAACACGTGTCGTAAGCATGATAGATATTACCAATGCCCTCCAAAGGAATAATAAGTAAGTTATTGACTTCATTAAGGTCGCTTATTTTTTGTATAATATCTTTTTCTTGGGCTTCTATATCTATGTTTAATCTTTTTATATTTCTTGAATCTCGTGGCTTAAAGATTTTGTATTTTTTTCCATCCATGTGGATGATGGCAAAAGTCTCAATCAATACATAATCAATATGCGGCTCTTTGGTGAAAACACAGAAAAGTGAATTCATAAATGTTGTTCAAAGTCACACCAAAGTTGATTGTGTAGCTAATTTTACAAAAAAATTAATTTTTGTCCATTGATAAGGAATTTGGTTAATCTTTGGAGATGTTGTAGATATTGAAGTCTATTTTCTATAGAATTAAGTTGTTCGCCATGTATACACTCGTACACCAAGATATAGATGTTTTGGTGAGACTCCATAAAGCAGTAAAAAAAATCAGACCTGGAGAAGAAAAATAAAAAATCCATTTCCGACAATTGAGAAGGATTTTTACATTAATCTTCAGATATGTTGTAGATTTATAAGTCTAGTTTCTGAATAATCAAACGAATCATGATTTCGATATTTCTACAACAAGATGTGAATTTTCTACCGCAAGTGTGTTGTGCTGAAAAAAAGTGACAAAAATTACAAAATAAATATTACCTAATAGAGATGAATCTGATCGAGCTTAGTGACGTCGCAAATTGAAAATCAGCCTCCATGGGAGAATGAATATTTATAGATATCAAAAGTACATACATTGTTTTCATACAAATTATGGAAAACCCATAATTGAAAATCAAATTATGGTTAATTTTCCTAGGAACCAAATTATGGAAAATTCCATAGGATTCAAGTTCTGAAAAATTTCATAGGATTCAAGTTATGAAAAATTTCATAGGAACCAAGTTATGAAAAATTCCATAGGATTCAAGTTATGGAAAATTCCATATGATTCAAGTTAGAGAAAATTCCATAATATTCAAGTTATGAAAAATTTCATAGGAACCAAGTTATGAAAAATTCCATAGGATTCAAGTTATGGAAAATTCCATATGATTCAAGTTAGAGAAAATTCCATAATATTCAAGTTATGAAAAATTACATAGGAATCAAGTTATGGAAAATTTCAGTGGAGTCTAATTATGAAAAATCTCCATTGAATCAAATATGGAAAGTTTTGAAAATCTTTCCACGAGAAAAATATTTGATTCATGAATACTTCAAGCCATATCTTTAAAAGTTTGACAAGTCAAGCACCCCGACAAGCCTTGAAGTCCCCGCATTTGTAGACAGTGAAATTTTATTGATCAATCCATATTAAATGTAGATTAAATCTTAAATTCATGATATATTGACCAAGTCAAATTATTGGTTGATGAGGTTGGATTAATATTTAAGTTAAAATTATATGACTTAAATAAAATCTAAATTACATTTGGATCAGTCCATTAAATTGACAACACAAGCCCAACTCATGTTCATTAAGTCCAAGGTCTTCTAAAATTAATTGAAAACCAAGATACCCCCAAAACCCTAACTTACAATTATATAAAGGGGTCTACATAAGACAAAAAAAGGGAAGAAAAAGAGGAACAAGAAAAAGAGAAATACATAGAAAAGTTCTACTCGTCAGTGGTGATCAGCAAGTGGTGATCCGCAAGTCTTCCGCATACAAAGGAGCTCTGTCTCCAAGTTGTAAGCCACAAGTTCCCATATTTCTGCGATTGTGATTAAAGCTTGGCTCCACATTCGTAGTAAAGTTTCAACAAGTATTCTTTGATTCTTTGAGAAGAATCATATGTTTATATCTTTTTTTTGGATTTTTATAAAGATTGTAACCTTCGCACAAATTCTTGAAATACAAATATTATTGTTTGCCTCTACCTTTCTTTTCTTGATTTATTATTTTTCAAAAACAAAACTTAGTTGCTTACAGAATCTTATCCGTAAATAATTTTTTTTTATTAATGTACTAACTAAATGCAATATAATAAGTAAAAATATAATACAAATTTAAAATAGTATTACTTCTTTGTCAATTAATGTTATGGTCCTCAAAAAAACTTTGTTCCTTGAATTTCTGAATTGTCGTATCATTTTTTTTCAACTTAACGCTTTATCACTCAATCAAATAAGTATTTTTAGAGCTCGCTAGTAAATGCATATTATTTTGCTAATCGGTCTTACTTTAATTGACAACCTTTTTAACTAGAAATGTTTCAACTTTATGTTATGACTTGTCTCCATCTTAATGTTGTTATTCTTTCTTTTTTATTAAAGTAGGCCAGTGGCTATTTTTATTGAACTTGATGTCAATATTGAATTGTTATTTGTATGATCCATTCAAACTTCATTAATATATTTAATATTTTCAAATACTTATTATGGTAAAGGTGTTCTCATATAAGTATATATTTCCTTATTTCAGTGTTTATGTTATCAGTAGATGTATTTGTATTATTACATAGTATAAAAAGTGTTGCAACTATACAACCAAGTCTTCTTAATCAATTTTTGTGGCATTCTCTTTTAGTTTTGTATTCGTTCACAATATTACAAAAAAATTAGTATTAATTTCTTCCAAAATTTTTAATTGCATTATCTGTCTAATAAGAAAATACTAAAATTAAACAAGTCATATCAATACCAATAAAACCTCAAGATTATTTGAATTGTTGAAACACGTTCTTTATATATATGGTAAAGTAACTAAAAAATTGGTATAATTTTTTTTTTAGATAACTTGTTGAATCAAACCGTTGACACTCCTAAATATGATCTTAAATTATTAATAAAATAATAACAATATATCATTCTTCCATAAAGTACTTTGCAATTTCTGTCAAGGGAGTTACGGTATTTGAAAAAAAAGAAGAGAAATTCAAAGCAAAGCAGTAAAAAGGAAAATGGTCAAGTGTGAGGGCAATTATTGTTAGCATAGAGAATAAAGCAGAAGCAATACTACTAAAATGATTATCCAAGATGAAAAATGCTCTCGTAGAACATTTTTTTCTTTTCTTTGGTTTTAGTTACGTATAAGGGAGAAAATTATAGAGTAATAAAACAGAGTGAAGTTTTTGTCTTATTTCATTCTAACCTATTAAGCAACACAACTTTTCAGAAATGAACGTCCGAATCACTACTTTCAAAGTTGCCTCTCTTTGCTATTTTTTTTTTTTAAAAAAAAAAATTTAAAGAGATTGGTTATACAAATAGAAAGGGTATTAAGGTAATTTAATATTTATATTTTGAAATTCATACTTTTAAGGTAATATAGATATAGATATAGATAGATTGGTTGTACAAATAGAAAGGATATTAAAGTAATTTAACATTTATGTTTTGGAGTTCATACTTTTAAGGTAATATAGAATAGATAAATAAATATTTTCTACTTGCCACAAAGTTTTCTGAAATAAAAATTTTATTTCGATTAAATTCAATATACAAATAGAAAAAAAATACTTTTCTATAAATATGTATATATATTTAACGTAAAATAAGAAAAAATATTAATAAAGTAAATAAATGGGAGTGGAGGGTTCAGAGAGAATTTTATATTCTTAAAAAGTAAGGGGCGGGGGGTTGAATTAAGTAATAAAAGTAGTGGAGTGGAGTAAGAAAAATATTTTGAGAATTTTTCTTTTTTTGAGATAGTGATATTTTAATTTTTAACTAATATTAATAGTTTATTTAATTTTTGTCAAGTTAAAATATTTTATCCATGTAGCAAGTGATGTGGGAAGGTTCTTTTATATACAAGAGAGTGTATTGCACACACCACTAAAGTATGTTGATCAAATTAATAAGTGATACTTTAGATATAAAATTCATATATTCAATAGTTTAGATATAAAAATTTTAGAAAAAGAGATAATTTAATTATGTTTTTAACATTTAACTCTGAGAAAATATAAAATTTAAGACTTGTATTAATAATTTATGCATATGCTCTTATTATTTTCAGAATTACGTTTTTAATTACAACTAAATGACAAATATCATAATTTTTTAAAATTTAATTTATTAATTTGGATTTGTTTTTTCCTTTTTACATGTATGTGCTAATTTCTTGGGAACTATAACTATTCCCTAAATTTTATATTCCCACTCTCACTTTTACTAATGTATATATTTCCTTATAAAAAAGATTTTACCTTCTCTCTCTTCAATTACACTCCTCTTTTATTGTGTCATCTCTTTCTCTCCTAGACATTTTCTTCTCTTTTACTCTTCAGTAATAATGGCAATACGAAGGAGTTTTTGTTAATGTTCATTGTAATTTAGGGCGTTTTCAACATTTTTGCTCAATTCATTGTTCAATCGCAGAAAACCATTCATCATTCTTCTTCAATTATTTGATTTGTTTTACCATTATGAAAAGAACTTCAAAGGATGTGACATCAAGAAAAAGTCCTAGGCTGAATCTTTCGAGTAGCAACAACAACCATGTTCAATGTTCTTTGTCACGCTCCGGGCGGGTACTCTCAACGTGATCGTCATGTGAAGAAACATTGTTGAACTTCCAAGAGAATCACCTGATCTCGTCGTCACATCTTACTCAACACTGAAAGAATTTCTCAAGTACAAGTCATCAATGAAGAAATAAAGCTCTTATTAAACAACCTCAATTGACCAAGTTTGGAAAAAGAAATAAATGAACAATACTCAATAGTTCTCTACTCGTAATCCATGAAGCCTCCACCTCTAAACATCTAGATGGTACTATGACAAGCCATGACTACCCAACTCAGAGAAATTAGAAATAACCAATAAAATAAAAGAAAGGTTCCTCCGGATAGCAAGGAGGACTCATCAACTCTGGAAACAAGGGAACTGAACCTCAACGGTGTGCCTACTAAAGTCCTCTATCATCTATATCTGCATCATGAACGATGCAAGCCCAAATGAGCGTCAGTACATGGAATATACTGGTATGTGAAATAAATCAAGAAAACAAATAAGGCTCAGACTCAAATCAACTGACTCGACTCAAAACTCAACTCATCATCTCATGACTCAGCTCAAATAAATGATGCGAGTTTAAAGTTTGAAATCATGCTTTAAAATTAGACTTAATGTTTTATGCAACTCAGTTTGAAAATCATGATATGCTCAATCAAGTTTTACTTGGAAGTTTTTCCAATCGACATAACTCTCTACCACTATGAATTCGGTGATACACAATGAAGCAGACGTCATTACCACGCCCGTACTAAACTTACCAAGGTAAAATACGTCAACCTCTCCCTCTCTTGCAGGTCCAAAAAGAACGTCTATCTATTGGGACATGAGTCGCCAGAGTTAACTGCACGACTATCCTATGATGGCAATAAACCTCTCCCTCTCTTGCAGATCCAAAAAGAACGTCTATCTATTGGGACATGAGTCGCCAGAGTTAACTGCACGACTATCCTATGATGGCAATATAGTTCTGGAGTGTTTCCTCTCACCGAACTCAGTGCTCAATACTCTTTCCAAGACTAAAATATGTTCATGAACATCAAATCAAGCTCATCTCTTGACTCATCTCAAACAGCTCAACTCAATTTCTCAAATAGCTCAATAACTTAAGATTTGCATTCAATGCAATGCAACCCAAGACTCCAACTCATATCATACAAGACTCTCACTTTTATGGTCAGTTAATATCATATCAATCATGCTCAACATATAAGACATATTAGATGCTCGACACTAAAAGCTGTTGCTAGTCCCCAAGCTAACCACTTGGCCTCATTGTCACCTCATACTCAATAATGAAGGAAAAATGCTCAAAGAAAAGACCATAAAGTAATTAAATAACCTAGGCTTTATGTAAACTGAAATTCTCAATAAAATAAAAATTGAAAAAGGGACAATACTCCACATCCTCTACTCAATGTCTATGAAACCTCTACCTCTAACATCTACATGGTGATAGGCCATGGCTACCTAACTCAAGGAAAATAAAATATATAGTAAAAGAAAAAAAGAGCTCCTCCGAAGGTAAGAAGGGCTCACCATCTTTGGAATCATGGATCTGAACTTCAACGGTGCTTCTGCTGAAGTCCTCTAATACTTGTCTCTACATCATGAAGCGATGCAGGCCCAAATGGACGTCAATACATGAAATATACTGGTATGTAAGAATGGCTAAATTAAACACATAAAGCTCAACTCAACTCAGTAAACTCAACTCATTAAACTCATGACTCAACTTAGTGAATATGCAAGTTTAAGGTTTGAAATCATGTTTTAAAATTGGACTCAATGTTTTTATGCAACTCAGTTTGAAAATCATGATATATTTACTCAAGTATTGCTTGGAAATTTCTCTAACCGACATAACTCTCTACCCCACCATGAGTTTTGGTGATGTACAATGAAAAGACATCGTTGCCACGCCGGCCCTAAACTTGCCACGATAAAGGACGTCAACCTCTCCTCTCTCTCGAATCCAAAGAGAATGTCTATAATTGGGACGTGATCCGCTAGAGTTAACTGCACGACTATTCTGCGCTGGCAATGTAGTTCCGGGGTACTCCTCAATCACTCAAATTGGTGCTCAATGCTCCTTCCAAGACTAAAACGTGCTCATGAAAATTAACTCAAGCTCAACTCTTTAAACTCATCTTAATCAAGTCAACTCAGTTCTCAATAACTCAACTCAATTACTCAACAACTCAGTATTTAGGACCACCATTCATGCAATGCAACTCAAGGCTCAAACTAACTCCTTGCAAGACCCCAATTCATATGGTCAGTTAAATCACATAGGAATCATACTTAGCACATATGACATAGAAAATGGCGCATATGACATAGTAAATGCTCATCTCATGTATATACAAGAACATATATTCCTCATCCGCAACTTACTCAAGCTCATCAAGAGACACCTCATCTCATTAAAATATTTTCCTCGAAATATGACTATTTGGACTTAATAAAATAGATATATAATATTAGTTTAAATCACTTTTTCATCAATGCATAGAAAATTCATCATCTTTACTCTCAATATGCAAAACTTTGATGTTTCAAAGTAATACTTATCTTTAATACATCAAACCCTATCAAAATTCCTATTTCATGATAAAAATAATGCAACTCATCAATTTACTCACATACATCCATGGAGACTCAAACAAGTGTAAGAACTTAGAACTAAAGATCATATAATTTACATTATTCAATTATTACTCATGAAACTTAACTCATGTAGACGAAGGGGCGCGTGGATGAACATAATCTAACACTTTAAATAGCCTTACATACCTGGATTGAAGCTTTGGACAATTATTCTCAAGGAACTCTCTTCAAACTCCTCAATTCCTCGCTCCTCTTCTCTTCTCTTTAGCCCTAGTTTTTTTCAAGGACTTAGAATGGGCTAAAAACCTTTTTTACGCTTAAAATGACTCATTTGGAACATATATTAGGTCCAGGAGGGGTTTGGAAAGGTCTAGAATGCCCCTTACAAAATTCAAAAAAAGTCCATCTCGAGACATAGGGTCCATGTCGCGGACAGGGGGTTTTTTCGATATTTTTTATCGAATATTCTCTGAACGAGGTTTCTAATCCCGTAGAAAATTTTTAGAATAAAACCAAGTGTTGATCCACAGCAGGTGCGCATTCTACACCTGTCGCACACCCTTACTAGTTCACATTTTCGTATAAAAAAATTATCTTTTGATCCGATTGCTTTAATAATCAACCGAGATTATTTTTCCACTCTGATTGCAAATTTGAGCTCAAATTTGCCATCGGAGCATGGAAAGACGTATTATTCGCACATCTCTCCTCTAGGGGGTATTTTGGAAATTTTTTTGAGCATTATATTATCTCCCCCTTGAAATTATTCATCCTCGAATTAAGAGTGAAGATGGACCTCATGATACAAATACAATCAAGACTCCCCTCAACACTCATTAAATCAATTCAAACTCTCGACACATCATAGATCTCAACAATCTCTACATGGACTCAGAAAGAGATACATCAACTCAAGAATAGACAATTCGGTTTAGATCAAGAGTAGAGATATTATCTTAGACATCCTCACCATCAATTATAAATGGAACGTCAAACTCAATCAATTCGAATCCTTTAAATGCTTCGACAATTAGTCATCGAACTTGAGAAGGAAGTCATCAACTCCAATCGCAAATGGGGCCATCGCGATCTACAAGACTCTAGGACATTCTCAAGCTTAACTCCTCAGCTCAATTGTGCTCCTTTTCATGGCACTCTTCTCTATCAATGCAAGCTCATAACTCTCATTCAAATCTCCACCTAACCACATCTTCCTCTTCCATTCGAGCCTAACTCTAAATCTCAAGGTGCTAGTACTAAGGTGATCATACTCATACAAGGCTAATCCTTAATACTCAACTCTATACTTCCACAAGTGCTTTCATTAAGAGATCACTAGTCCTCTTCACTACTTTATTACCATTACTCGCAATCCTTATCACGAAGTGTTCGATACAACCACGCATTCAAGCTTATCACTCCAACCACTTCAACTAAATCTAAGAATTTTCAAGCTTACTTAGCACTTCTACCTCCATCATTGAATGAGTTCACTCAAAGACATACCAACATGCACTTGCCTAGAGACACTCTAACCTATTCTTACCTCTTTGTTGCCTAGAAGATCCGTAGTGAAAAATTATTTTTGCCAACTTTTTGCAAAATAATGTGGGTCTGCAATGGCTCCACGACGCGGACCCATCGCGAAGTAGTGTTATCACTTCTTTAATTTTTTGTTTTGGCCTAAGGCATTGGGGTCATGTACCCATGCCATTTTACATATGAAATATCTCATACTTAGTTATTTTTCAACTCCACATCACTTAAAAACCCTCTCTACAATCCCTCAACTATTTTATCAAAATTTTCATCCAAATTTAAGTGTCTTAAGCTTAATTTCGGATCTCAAGAACTCAATCTAATTTCTAAGTCTCCTTCAAGTTTACATCAAGGAATCCCCAAATTTAGGTATATGGGTTTCATCCATTGGGTCCTTTCACCCATGGAGCCCAAATCTTCCTTATTTTATGAAAATTGCATGATTTTAAGGTGTATTACCTATAGGTATCTATTATTATTATTATTAAATATGAGCATGATTTATGTTGGAGTTTTATCAAATATTGTTGATTATGCATGAATATTTATTTTAAGCTTATACTATGGATTGGTCTTTGTCTATTGAGACTATACACGATTCAAGCTATGAAATCTATGAGCTATTGGGAAGTTTTGATATGATTTAGAAGTTACCCATGATGGGGTTTTACCGTGATGCTGGTGGGATATTTTACATGACTTTAAGATGCATTGATTTCACTATTTCATGATCTATACTCTTGCAATTTACATGATTTAAACATGTTCAAGTGTGGTGGTGTTAGGCATAAGATAAGAGATTGCCTGGTGGCCTCAAAGGAAGGGAGAAGAAGGGATCAATTTGAAAGTAGGCTTCTATATGCTAAGCCCGGTGGGAATTGTGGGGCAACCCATTGATACAAACTTTAATCAACTATTTCCTTATCTCACTCCAAACATCACAACTCAAATTATTAATAATTTAAATTAAATCCCTTGGGTACGATAATTCGGTCCTTTAATTTAGTCCACTATATTACTTATTTTGACCACGTGCATTTGCGTGTGCTGGGAGACAATAGGGTGCCATGCCCGTACTACCATGTTGAGGGGTCGATACCTTGACCACCTTGTCGGGGGTGCCAAGTTCGTGCTACCATGTTGAGGGGTAGATACCTTGACCACCTTGTCGGGGGGGAGGGTGGTGCTATGCTCGTAATACCATATTGAGGGGTAGATACCTTGACCATCTTGTCAGGAGGTGCTATGCCAGTACTACCATGTTGAGGAGTTGATACCTTGACCACCTCACCGAGGGGGTGACATGCCACGAATTCCAAGTAGTAGTATCTTGATCTATGATTATGATCTTTTCCCACACATGTAATCTATATTTGTAAGTTATATGATTTACAAGCATGTTTTTACCTATGCGACATTGAGATTATACTTATCCACTGCTTATGACTATGTATTTTGACTATGTTGCCTATGTCTTGTTGTATTGCATCCTATATAATTAGTACATTGAAACTTACTAACACATACTCTATGCCTAAATGATGTTACCATGTAGGAACCGGAGAACCTCCTGATCATCCTCGACATGGCTAGTTCGGTGCTTTGGAAGATAAGCTTTGGTGAATCCTGAATTCTAGGGACACTAGCTTTGCTACTCTTACATTGATATCTCTTTATGTTGAATACTTGATACCATGAGCGTGAGCTCGAAAAGTATCTTGGCCCCCGCTCCAATATATGTTTTAAGGTGTTGTTGGAACAATTGATGTACTTATGCTTTGAGCTTTGACTCTTTTACGCTTTATAAATATCAAGACTTCCCTTAGTCCCTTTCCATTATTTATATCTTTTGTTGTTGTTATTTTGCTTCCACGACCAAGGATGTGTGATTGATATGCTAAGAGGCTTATTTGGGGTTCCTTCAGGTTTCTCATTCGCCGTATCATGTCTAGGCCCTAGGCTTAGGTTGTGACAAACTTGGTATTAGTGCACTAGGTTATTAATGGTCCTCAAAATCCAACACACCGTGTCGATTAGAGTCTTATTTATGGTTGTGAAGTGCACCACAACTATGAGTAAGAGGTTATAAGGTGTTTTAGGAAATGTTTGCTGAAACGACCCCAAAAAGTACTCAAAAATATGCCTCGAAATGCCTAGAATTTGAAATTCCATATAATCCATGCGCGATATGAAAAATCTGACTTCATATTCTTGTTTAGGGGGTTAAAATTAGGGGAAAAGGGGTCTAACCCCGATTTAAGAGAGAAAGATTAGAAATTATGAATTTTCAAAGTGCGAATTCTAGTGAGCAATCCGCGTTCTTAACATAACAAACACCAGTACAACAATGTGCCTATTTTTTTGACTTCGATCCAAGACTTTAATTCTTGGGCCTAAGTGTTCCCAACTGTATTTTTACCTATACTTAGCCATATTTCACCCTCATATCATCCTAAATATTCCCCAATATTCACTCAAACACATAGCCATATTTTGTACTCCCAAATTCAAGTCTCAAAACCCTCATCCAGAACTAAGGATTTCCTTCAAACTTTAAGCCTCCATTTTCAATCTTCGCCAAAACTTTCTCCAAAGCTAAGGTATGTGGGTTTTAGCTATTTGTTCCTTCTACCTATGGTTCCCTAATCTCGTTTTTACTCAATTTGCATGATTTAAAGTTGATTTTACAAATGGGTTTACTAGTATGAACATATGTAAAATTGTGACTATTTTGCTACGGTTTGAGCTATAAATCTTGGATATATTATGAGGGTTGATGAGGGGTTTTGATATATATTGCTTGAGGGTATTACAAGGTGTTGATTGATAGTTTTACAATGAATTTTTTTGCATGATTTCATTTCTAAATTGTATGATATTGTACCCACATTACACACTCACCAAGTGTTTGATAAATGTCCAGCTATGTTTTCTTGAGGAATTGAAGTTCCAAAACATATGATGTGATATGAATGATGTTAGGATGATTAAAGGAGTTTTTGTATATGATGAATTCTATATAAAGTATTGCATTAGACCATGCCTAATCCGGGGGGACCATGAGCCCGGGTAACCTAGATGGGGGTTCGTACTCCTCAATCTACTGAGGTGTTTGTACTTCACCACCAAGGTGATGGGGTGGCATCATCATCAACCTAGATGGGCATTTGTACTCATCAACCTAGTGAGAGGTTTGTACCTCACCACCTAAGTGATGGGGTGACATCATCACCAACTTACCAAGGGGTTTGTACTCATCAACCTAGTGAGAGGTTTGTACCTCACCACCTAAGTGATGGGGTGACATCATCACCAACTTACCAAGGGGTTTGTACTTTAGAAAGCTAGCTTGGTCTCTTCTACACATATGATATCCTCTATGAGCATGAGTTACTTAAGCATGTTTTACTTATGCATTGATCATACATGACTAACCTACCAAGGCGTTCGTACTTTGAAAATTTAGTTTGGTCTCTTCTACACATATGATATCCTCTATGAGCATGAGTTACTTAAGCATGTTTTACTTATGCATTGATCATTTATGCCATATTGTTATATTATGCCTATTGCCTATTCTTATGCATTTTGATTATGATTCTTATCTCTTGTTGTATTGCATCCTACATACTTAGTACATTAAAATGTACTAACACATACTCTTGCCTACATGATATCACCATGTAGGAACCGGAGCCAAAGTTGATCATCCTCCTCCACGATGTTAGTTCGGTACTACTCAACCTAGTTGGTGAGTCCACTTCGGGGACCTTAGTCTACGCTTCTCTTATTATGTGTTGAGACACTCTTCTTTATTTCCTATTTTGACTATGAGGGTGACCCCAATTGCTTTATCTTTTTTCCCCCTCTTATCTAAGTATTAGAGGTGTTTGTTGGACATGTTACGTATCTAGGATATGAGCTTTGACTCTTTGTCTCTTGATTATTATGTTATTCAAGCTTTGCCCCTATTCTTACTTTTTATGTCTTTTATATGCACCCGCAACCAATGATGTGTAATGATAAGTTAAGAGGCTTGTTTGGGGTTCCTTCGGGTCATTCATTCGCTATGTCACGTATATGCCCTAGGCTTAGGTCGTGACAAACTTGGTATCAGAGCACTAGTTGATAGATCCTCGGAGTCCAATATACCGCGTTGATTAAAGTCCTATTCATGGTTGTGAAGTGTGCCATGACTATGAATATGAGGCTATGAGACATTTTAAGAAATATTTCCCTTATTCGTGTTCTAAATTGTGCTATAGAGATGTGGTATGTTTTCCCCCCTAACAATTGTTCATTGCTAATCTAGATTATGCCACACACTAGAGGAAGAAGGGATCGACCTCCCGAGGAGCAAACTACCAATGGTGAACTCCGTGATGCTCTCACTATTCTTGCCCAAGTTGTAGCCAACTAAGTCAATCAAGGGAACCAAGCCCCTCATGCTACTACCCTGGGAGCTAGAGTAAGGGACTTCATGAGGATGAATCCTATTATGCTTTATGGGTCAAAGGTGGATGAAGATCCACAAGAGTTCATTGATGAGGTCTACAAGATCTTGAATATCATGGATGTTGGGCCGAATGGGAAAATATGGTATGATCAATGGAAGGGTTAGAAGGGAAATGGTTATGTAAATGGAAGGGGGAGAAGGGAATTGGTAATGTGGTGCTTTGAGAGGAGTTTAAATTGGCTTTCCTTAATTGGTTTTTCCCTCTTGAGCTTTTTGGGAGGAGTTCAAATTAGCTTTCCTTAATTGGTTTTTCCCTCTTGAGCTTAGGAAAGCTAAGTTGGTCGAGTTCATGAACTTGAAACAAGGTGCTATGACTGTGAGTGAGTATGACCTCAAGTTTAATCAACTTTCAAAGTATGCTCCTCATTTGGTGGCCGATCCTAGATTTAGGATGAATAAGTTTGTGATGGGCGTCTCTGACTTGGTGAGTAAAGTATATCGATTCACCTTACTAATTAGTGACATGGACTTATCTTAATTGATGACATATGCCGAGCAAATGGAGGAGGAAAAGTTGAGGAAGAGAAGGGGATAGGAGGCCAAGAGGGGCCCGTCTTGGGGGTAAGCTCCAAAGGGGTGGCCGATTCCATCAAGGCCAAGGTTTGCATAAGTTGTTGCCTTATGATCTTGTTGAATTAGACATGGTTGATTTTGATGTCATTCTTGGGATGGATTGGTTGCATGCCTACTATGATTCTATCAATTGTAGAACCCATAGGGTCAAATTTTAATTTCCAAATGAACTCGTCCTTGAGTGGAAAAGTCAAGATGTGGTTGTCAAGGGTAGATTCATTTCTTCCATTAAAGCCCGTAAGTTGATCTCTAAGGGGTGTCTTTACCATTTTGTGAGGGTTAGAGATGTGGATTCCAAAGTCCCTTCCATAGAGTCGGTTTCAGTTGTAAATGAGTTTCTTGATGTCTTCCCAAATGACCATTCCAGTGTTTCTCCTAAAAGGGAAATAGATTTTGGTATAGACCTCCTCCTCGATACTCAACCTATCTCCATTCCCCTTACCGTATGGCCCCGATGGAGTTGAAGTAGTTAAAGGAACAATTGAAAGATTTGTTGGAGAAGTGATTTATTAGATCTAGCCAATCACCTAAGGGTGCCCTAGTGTTGATTGTTCCAGTAGAGTTGAAGGTGTTAAAAGAGCAATTGAAAGATTTATTGGAAAAGGGATTTATTAGACCTAGTCAATCACCTTGGTTTGCACCAGTGTTGTTTGTAAAGAAGAAGGATGGGTCCCTTAGGATGTGTATTGACTATCGACAACTCAATAGGGTCACTACAAAGAATAGATATCCTCATCCAAGCGATCACTTAGAATGTGCATTGACTACCGGCAACTTAATAGGGTTACCATGAAGAATAGATATCCCCTTCCAAGGATTGATGACTTATTTGACTAATTGCAAGGGGCTAGCTTTTTCTCTAAGATTGATCTTCGGTCTAGGTATCATCAAGTGAGGGTGAGGGAGTGTGATATTCCCAGACGGCCTTCCGGACTAGATATGGGTATTATGAATTCGTGGTGATGTCTTTTTGATTGACCATGCACCGTTCATCTTTATGGACCTAATGAATATGGTCTTCAAACCTTACCTTGATTCTATTGTTGTGGTCTTCATTGATGATATTTTGATCTATTCACATAGTAGGGAGGAGCATATGGGGAATTTGAGGGTTGTGTTGCAAAGATTGAGGGAGGAGAAATAATATGCCAAATATGAAAAGTGTGAATTTTAGTTGAAGGAGGTTGCATTCTTGGGTCATGTGGTGTCGGGGGGTGGTATTAAGGTGGATCCTAATAAGTCCGATGCGATTAGAAATTTGCCTAGACTATTGACCCCACCGGATATTAAGAACTTCTTAGGCCTAATGGGTTATTATAGAAGGTTTGTGAATGGGTTCTCCTCCATTGCTTCCCCTATGACAAAATTGACTCAAAAGAAGGTTAAGTTTGTGTGGATCGATGAGTGGGAGAGGCGCTTCCAAACATTAAAAGATAAGCTTGTATCCGCTCTTATATTGTCACTATCGGATGGGCTTGAGGGATTTGTGGTGTATTGGTGATGCTTCCTGGGTTGGTTTAGGTTGTGTGCTGATACAAAATTGTAAGGTCATAACTTATGCTTCTAGACAACTCAAGGTACCTGAAAAGAACTATCCTACGCATGATCTAGAGTTAGCCATCGTTGTGTTTGCATTAAAGATTTGGCGACACTACTTGTATGGGGTGCATGTGGATTTGTCCATCGATCATAAAAGCCTCCAATATGTCTTCACTCAAAAGAATCTCGACTTGAGGAAAAGAAGATGGTTAGAACTTCTTAAAGACTATGATATGTGTGTGCATTATCATTCGAGTAAGGCAAATATTGTGGCAGATGCTTTGAGTAGGGTGTCTATAGGTAGCCTAGCTCATGTTAATGGTTGTGTTAAGGAAATTGCTAGGGAGCTGCATCAATTGGCTAGATTAGGGGTTAGGTTGGAAGAGGTTGGTGATGATGGTGTTGTTGTTGGTGATGGGTCTAAGTCTTCATTGGTTGATAAGGTGATAGAAAAACAAGATCTTGACTCTTTCTTGCTTGAAGTGAAGACCTTAGTAAAAGTGGGCAAAGTAGAGGTTTTCTCCCAAGGGGGAGATGGTGCCCTTGGGTACCAAGGTAGGTTATCTGTGCATTGTGTTGGTGGTTTAAACAAGAACTCTCAAGTTATTGATGATCTATTACATGATTTATATGTCAAGTGACTTCATGATTATTAAGGCATCAAGCATGTATTGAATTCATAAAAAGTATCTGTGATTTTACAAGTATTAAGTTAAGTCCTATTTTAAGATTTTTACCTCTTGTGAGCCATTCATATTGAAGGAAGGGTTCATGTATGATTATGATCTACTCTCATGTTTAAGTTAGACTCACTAGTAGAGGTTAAATATGTTTATGAGCTACTCAAATCATGTTCTTACAAGCTATTCAAGTTATGATTAAAGTATGATTATTTCAAGTATTCTGTAAAAATTGACTTAGCATTGATTGAGGCTTAAGATGGAGGCTCGACTAAAAGGGTCATTTTATAAATTCTATAGTCTCTAAACTATGTGCCACCATAGGATTATGATTATCACCCTTTCTATACTAGTGGATCTATCTAGTTCATGTTATCATGTTTGGTTTGCCTTGGCAAGTAGACCACACTTCGCTAGGGGGTGTCATGCCCGGTCAGCTGAATCGAAGGGGTGTCAGGCCTCGGAGTCCCAACTGTAGCTGCTTGGTCTATGTTTGTTGAGGTCTCTTCCCACATATTTATGATATATTATGCAAGTTGAATGAATTACAAGCATTGATCATGCATGCCATATTAAGATTATATATCCATTGCTTATGACTATGCTTTTTGAATATATTAGATTATGTTTTTGTTGCATTGCACCCTACATACTTAGTACATTTAAACGTACTTATGCATACTCTATGCCAACATGATATTACCATATAGCGACCAGAGCTGTTTTTGATCATCCTCCATGTGGCTATTTCGGTACTTCGAAGAAAAACATTGATGTGTGCTCAAGTCTGAGGACTATATCTAAGTTACTTTTGCTATGTTGAGACTTCTTTATGTTGAACACTTGTTATCATGAAGGTGAGCCTGGAAAGTATGATCAAAAGTTTTGGATTTTCAAGAACTATACCTAAAGTACTAGATCCGCTTGTTATCATGAAGGTGAGCCTGGGAAGTGTCTTGGCCCCCGCTCTATTCTAAGTTAGAGGTGTTGTTGGATACTATGTTATGTTTATGCTATGAGCTTGGCTCTTTTATGCTTTTTATGAATATTAAAGACTTCTCTTAGTCCCACTTTCCTTTCTAGTTATATCTTGTTAATGCTTATTTTGCTTCCGCGACCAAGGATGTGTGAATGATATGCTAAGAGGCTTATTTGGGATCCCTTCGTGTTTCCCATTCACCGTATCATGTCTAGTCCCTAGGTTTCAATCCTTACAAGCTTGGTATTAGAGCACTAAGTTGTTAATAATCCTTGGAAATCCAACACACCGCGTTGATTAGAGTCTTATTCATGGTTGTAAAGCACGCCACAACTATGAATGGGAGGCTATGAAGTGTTTTAGGAAATGTTTCACTTCTTTATGGTCTATATTGTTCTTCCGACATAAATATAAGGGTTTTCCCCTAACTAATGCTCTTGTTTCTTCTATATCATGCCGATACCAAGAGGAAGGCTAAGGAGAGCCCGTACTCCCCAGGAGCAACTGGCCCCTCTCACTCCTCAAGCTCCTCAAGATGGAGGGGTATCCCAAGAAGATTTTTCAGATGCCATCACAATGTTGTCCTGTGCTATGCCAACCAAATTAAGTAGGGGGCCTAAGCCCCTCGTGCTCCTACTCTTGGCTCAAGGGTTAGGGATTTCACAAGAATGAATCCATCGGAGTTCCATGGGTCTAAGGCAGAAGAGGATCCCCAAGAGTTCATCGATGAGGTGTATAAGGTGTTATCCATCATGGGGGTCAATTCAACGGAGAAATTGGAGAGGAAAGATATTGATGCTATTCCTTGGGAGTAGTTCAAAGCTGTATTCCTGAATCGGTTCTTTCCTACCTAGTTAAGAGAGGCTAAGATGATAAAGTTTACGAACCTCAAGCAAGGTTCCATTAGTGTGAGGGAGTATGCCCTCAAGTTTGACAAGCTTTCCAAGTATACTGCACATTTGGTGGCCAGCCCTAGAGCTAGAATGAACAAATTTATGTCGGGAGTGTCTGACTTGGTCAATGATGAGTGTCGTACCGCAATGCTAGTGTGTGATATGGATTTTTCTTGGCTCATGACATATGCCGAACAACTAGAGGGGCAAAAGCTTAGAAATCGAAGAAGTGGTGAGGCCAAGAGGGCTTGATTTGAAGGTGCTTTCCAAGGTTTTAAGGGTGGCTAACTTCCTCAAGGCCACAAGTTCTAAGGCCAAGGGTATTCCAATGCTCCTAACAAGAGATTTGCTCATGATAACCCGAGATTCCAAGGTGGAAATGGTGGGATAACCTACCCTAAGTGCCAAAAGTATGGGAGAAACCATGGTGGTCCATGTTTGAAAAATTCTAATGCTTGCTTTGGTTGTGGTGAAATGGGTCATAAGGTTATTAATTATCCTCATGCTCAAAACAAAGGTAGAGATGGTCGTCCTCAAGGGTAAGGTGCTAATACTAGTCAAAGGGCAAAGGGAGGCCAACAAGGGAGTGCTCCAAGGAAAAATAGGTTCTATGCTTTCCAAGAAAGGCAAGGAGTGGAGAAGGTACCCGATGGTGTTACCGGTATGTTAAAGGTTTTTTATTATGATGTATATGCATTGATAGATCCAAGTGCCACTCTTTCTTTCATTACTCCTTTTATTGACCAAAAGCTTCATGTGAGTCTCCGAATTATTATGTGACCCTTATGAAGTGTGTAGCCCTATTAGTGAGTCCACTAATACTAAAAGAGTCTATAGAGATTGTCCCCTATCCGTATTGCATAAAGTCTTGCATTGTGATTTTGTTGAATTAGATATGCTGGATTTTGATGTTATTCTTAGGATGGATTGTTTGCATGTATATCATGCTTTTATTAATTCTAGTACCCGTAAGGTTAAATTCCAATTCCCCAGTAAGCCTGTCCTTGAGTGAGGAAGTCATAATGTGGTGGCCAAGGGTAGATTAATTTCTTGTCTTAAAGCCCAAAAGTTGATTTCTAAGGGTTGCCTATATCATCTTGTAAGAGTTAAGGATGTTGAGTCTAAAGTCCTTCTTATTGAGTTGGTTCTGGTGGTTAATGAGTTTCTTGATGTCTTTCTCGATGAGCTTCTCGGTGTTCCACCCGAAAGGGAATAGACTTTAGCATAGACCTCTTTCCCGATACACAACCTATTTCCATTCCCCCTTACTGTATGGCCCCGGCGAAATTGAAGGATCAGTTGAGGGATTTGTTGGAGAAGAGTTTCATAAGGCCTAACAAGTCACCTTCGGGTGCACCAGTGTTATTTGGAAAGAAAAATGATCGTTCCCTCAAAATTTGTATTGATTACCGACAACTTAATAGGGTTACCATAAAGAACAAGTACCCTCTACAAAGGATTGATGACCTTATTGATCAACTACAAGGGGCTAGTCACTTTTCTAAGATTGATCTTTGGTCCGGGTACCACCAAGTGAAGGTGCGGGATTGTGATATTCCTAAGATGATTTTTCGAACTAGCTGTGGGCACTTTGAATTTATGGTAATGTCTTTTGGCTTGACTAATGCACTAGCTATATTTATGGATCTCATGAATAGGGTCTTTAAACCTTACTTTGATATGTTTATAGTGGTCTTTATTGATGATATATCAATTTATT
>DF362123.1:9332-28654 GCA_000787875.1 Solanum virginianum
GTTTGTGGTGGTCTTCATTGATGATGTTTTGATCTATTCCCATAGTGAGGGGGACCATGTGAGTCATTTGAGAGTGGTGCTTCAAAGATTGAGGGAAGAGAAGTTGTATGCTAAATATGAGAAATGTCAATTTTGGTTGAAAGAGGTTGCCTTTCTAGGTCATGTGGTGTCAGGGAATGGTATTAAGGTGGATCCTAAGCAGATGGAGGTGATTAGAAATTGGCCTAGACCTTTTACTCCATTTGACATTAGAAGTTTTTTGGGTTTGGTGCTAAGCAGATGGAGGTGATTAGAAATTGGACTAGACCTTTAATCCCATCAGATATTAAAATCTTCTTGGGCTTAACGGGTTATTATTAGAGATTTGTGAATGGGTTCTCTTCTATTTCTTTTCTTATGACTAAGTTGACCCAAAAAAAGGCTAAATTTGTGTGGACCGACGAGTGTGAAAAGCATTTCAAAACTTTGAAAGATAAGTTGTCTCCGCTCCTATCTTATCCCTACCTGAAGGGTTGGAAGGGTTTGTTATATATTATGATGCCTCAAGGGTTGGTTTGGGTTGTGTTTTGATGCCAAATGGTAAGGTGATAGCCTATGCTTCTAGATAACTTAAAATGCATGAAAAGAATTATTCTACCCATAATCTTGAATTGGCTGCTGTGGTATTTGCTTTGAAGATTTGGCGTCATTATTTGTATGGGGTGCATGTGGATGTGTTCATTAATATTAAGAGTCTCCAATATGTGTTCACTCAAAAAGATCTTAACTTGAGATAAAGAAGGTGGTTAGAGCTCCTTAAATATTATGATATGAGTATGCATTATCATCCTGGTAAGGCTAATGTTGTGGCCAATGCTTTGAGTAGGGTGTCTATGGGTAGCGTAACGCATGTTGGTGATGGTGGCAAGGAGGTGGCTAGAGAGGTCCATTGGTTGGCTAGACAGGGGGTTAATTTATAAGAGGTTGACAATGGTGGTGTAGTGGTGGATGATGGTTCTAAATCTTCATTGGTTGAGGAGGTAAAGGCAAAGCAAGATCTTGATCCTATCTTGTTGGAGTTGATTACCTTGGTGAGCGATGCTAAGGTGAGGTTTTCTCCTAAGGGGGAGATGGTTCTTTTAGGTACCAAGGTAGGTTATGTGTGCCTAGTGTAGATGGCTTTGTTGGGTACGGATTTGGTTATGGAGGCCTTAGAGAAAGTGAGGTTGATAAGAAAGAGGTTGAGAACAACCCAAAGTAGGCAAAAGTCCTATGCTGATGTGAGGAGAAAGGATCTTGCATTTAAGGTTGACGATTAGGTATGTTACCATGTAGGAACCGAAGCTCCTATTGATTCTACTCATGGCTAGATGGATTGTTCAAGTAGCCTTGGTGAGTCCTCCATTCCGGGGACAATGACTATTCTCTTATGTTATGTATTAAGACTCTCTTCCATTTATTGTATACTTATGACCATGAGGATGAGCCCGGTTGCTTTGTCTTGTCTATATTTAGAGGTGTTGTTGGACAAGTTATGTATTATGTTTGAGCATTGACTCATCTAAGTTATTTAAGTATTAAACTCTTTTTCTCTCTCTCTCTCTCTCTCCCCTTTAGTCCCAATTCCCCTTATTCATGTTTCTTATGTTGTTTTATATAGCTGCCACGACCAAGGATGTGTAATGATATGCTATGAGGCTTGTTTGGGGTTCCTTCAGGTTTCCCATTCGCCGGTCATGACTAGGCCCTAGGCTTGGGTCGTGACAGATGTCTCATAGCTTCCTACTCATAGTTGTGGTGCACAATACAACCATGAATATGACTATAATCAATGCGGTGTGTTGGATTCCGAGGATCTAATAACCTAGTGCTCTTATACCACCTTTGTCACGACCCAAGCCTAGGGCCTAGACATGACTAGCGAATAGGGAACCCAAAGGAATCCCAAACAAGCCTTATAGCATATCATTACACATTCTTAGCCCCAGAAGCAATTAGAATGATAGTAAGAGATAAATGTAAACAAGAGGGAATTGGGACTTAGGATAAACTTTCATATCATAAACATCAACAGTCAATAGAGTCAAGCTCTTAGCATAGATACATAACATGTCCAACAACATCTCTACTACATAGATAGAGTGGGGGCCAAGACAAAGCAATCAAGCTCACCCTCATAGTCAATACATAAGTCAAGAGAGAAAGTCTTAATACAGAGCAATGGATCATAAGTAACGTCCTCAGAATGGAGGACTTACCAACAAGCTTGATAGAAGTCGTACTAGCCACGTGGAGGAGGATGATCAATTGATACACCAGTTCCTACATGGGGACATCATGTAGGCATAAAGTATGCATTAGTATGTTTGAATGTACTAAGTATGTAGGATGAAATGTAAAAAGAGATAGACAATATAGTCAAGATGCATAAGGGTAAGCAATAGATAGCATAATAGCAATATGACATGTATGATCAATGCTTAAGTAAATCATGCTTTGCAAATCATTCAATTTGTATAGATCATAATACATAAGTGTGGGAAGAGACCTCAACTGACATAGAATAAGACCTTTTTGGAGAAGCAACCTTCCTTACAGGAGCCCATCCCCTTTTGGATTACGTTCCCTTTCTTATGGTAGCCCGTCCCTTTTCGGATTAAGTGGCCTTCCTTACGGGAGCCCATCCCCTTTTGGGTTAAGTGACCTTTCTCATGGGAGCTCATCCATTTTTGGACTAAGTGGCCTTCCTTATAGGAACTCATCCCCTTCTGGATTAAGTGACCTTCCTTACAGGAGCCCATCCCTTTTCGGATTAAGCATTTCATAGAACAAGCTCATCGAACTATTACATTTCAATCATCAAGAAAGAACTCCACATTTTCTCAAGAATACATCAAACATAAGAATCCAACAATCTACTTGCAACACCATAGGTATTTTCTTATGAAACAACCCATATAAATATTTCTATCATCATCATAAAGTCATTCAACCCATAAGACATGCATTGGACCTTCAATTCCTCAAGAAATCATAATCAGACATTTTATTAAACACCTAGCAGGTGTGTAATGCTAGTGTAAAACCATACAATTCAAGAATGAAATCACGCTAGAAAATTCAATGTAAAACCTTTAATAGATATTTGGTAGCACCCTCAAGAAACACACATCAAAACCCTTAATCAAACCTCACAATAGATCTTAGTTTCATGGCCTAAAACATAGCAAAAGAGTCACAATTTGATAAACCCTAACATAGTGTGTAGTGATTTTCGTAATAAAGAAGGCCCATGAGTAAATCATCTTTAAATCATGCAATTTATAAGAAAAGGAAGCTTGGGCATGGGTGAAAGGAACCCACAAAAGGAACCCACATACATTAACTTTGGAGATGAACTTGATGAAGATTGGAGATGGAGACTTGAAGCTTGAAGGAGAATCTTGAGATACGAATGAGGGTTTGAGACTTGAATTTTGAGAGAAATATAAGACTAAGTGTTTGAGTGAAATATTGGGAAATGTTTTGGGTGATATGAGGGTGAAATAAAGCAAAGTATAGGTGTTTTCACATATGGGAATACTTAGGCCCATGACTTACAAGTCTTGGACCGAAATTAAAAATCTGGGCAAAATTAACATACTGGCACGTCGCGCCAGTGATGCAAAAATCATTCTAGAAATCGCATTTTGCAATTTTTGAATTTTGATACAGTTGCTATAAAATCGGGGTTAGACCCTCTTCTCCCTAAATTTGACCCCCTGAACAAGAATATGATTTCAAATTTTTGATATCATACGCGAATTTTGAGATATATGGAAATTAGAATTCTGGGTACTTCTAAGGCATATTTTTGGGTACTTTTTTGGGGTCGTTTCAGTATGAAGAGGGACATTGCCAAATTTGTATTTGGTTGTCATAGTTGCCAACAAGTCAAAGTCAAACATCAAAGGCCAGGTGGATTAACCCAAGACATAGAGATTTCTACTTGGAAGTGGGAGGAGATTAATATGGTTTTGGTGGTTGGATTGCCCAAGTCTAGAGATGGGTTTTATTTCATTTGGGTTGTAGTTGATAAGATGACAAAATCGGCTCATTTTCTACCGATTAAGACCACATATGGGGCTGAAGATTATGCTAGGTTGTACATTCTGGACTTGGTGAGGTTGCATAGAGTTTCTTTGTCCATTATATCAGATTGTGGTTCTCAATTTACTTCACATTTTTTGAGGTCCTTTCAAAGGGGTCTTGGTACAGGAGTTAAACTTAATACAACCTTTCACCCTCAAATGGATGTCCAAGCCGAGAGAACTATCCAAACACTTGAGGATATGCTTAGGGCTTATATATTGGAATTTAAGGGTAGTTGGGATGCACATCTTCCATTGATTGAGTTTGACTATAACAATAGCTATCATTCTAGAGTCGGTATGGCCCCTTTTGAGGCTCCTTATGGTAGACATTATAGAGAAAGGTATCACCCATGAAGGGTGTTGTTCATTTTGGTAAGAAGGGCAAGTTGAGTCCAAGATATATGGGTCCTTATAGAGTAATGAGGATGATTGGCAAGGTAGCTTATGAGTTGGAATTGCCTAGTGAGATGGATTTGGTTCATCTGGTCTTTCATGTATCCATGTTGAGGAAATGTGTGAGAGACCGTAATGCTATTGTGCCTCTTGGTGTCGTGGGTTTTGTTGAAGACAACTTATCTTATGGAGAGGTTTCGATTCAGATTTTGGATAGACAAGTGAAGAGGTTGAGGAACAAGGATGTAGTTTCCATTAGGGTCCTTTGGAGGAATCAACAAGTCAAAAGTGCTACATGGGAGGCCGCAGCGGACATACAAAAGCGATATCCTTATCTCTCCCATTCTACTCAAGACTAAGGTACTAATTTGAAGTCCTCTATATGATCTCAAGTCTTAAGTTTAGCCCTCATGTCATTGCGTATATTTATGTTTAAATTGACAAGTCCATGATGATTTTACACTTATGTTGAGATTTTTGAAATATTGTTTAAGTGTATTCTTGCATCATTATGTGGGTTGAAATTGTCATGTTTATGTCTCTCATATGCCTTTCTTTGACATTCGGGGATGAATGTTCCCAAGGGGGAGATATTGAAACAACCCCAAAAGGTGCCCTAAAATGTGCCTCGAAAGTGCCTGGAATTGTAATTTCCATATATCTCAAAATTCATGTATGATATCAAAAATATGACTTTATATTCTTGATCAGTGGGTAAAATTGAGTGAGAAATGGGTCTAATCCTGATTTTAGAGCAAACGAATCGTAATTTGGATTTTCCAAAAAACCCTTATCCGGTGTCTGTCTGTGATGGTGCCGCGTCGTGCCTCTATTCCGGACCAGTGTAAAATTTCCTCCGTAATAGGTCTGCATTGTGGACCAAATACAGACCTGTGTACTTTGTTGCTAGTGATCTTATCTCGGTCCAAGACTTTTGGGTCTTAGGCTTAAGCCCTCCCATACATGAAAATACCTATACTTAGCCATATTTTGCCTTCATATCATATAAGACATTCCCCAATATACTCTCAAACACTTAGATTAATATTTCTCTCAAAATTCAAGTGTCTTATCTCTTTTGGATCTTAAGGAATTCATCTAAGCTTTAAGTCTCAATTCAAATCTTCATAAAGAAATTCTCCAAGGCTAAGGTATGTGGGTTTCATTCATGGGTTCATTTCACCCATGAAGTCCAAACTTTTTTTTTTACCTAAATTGCATGATTTCAAGTTAATTTACTTATGGTTCTTACTTATTATGAATTAGACTATAAACTATGTTGGGGTTTCATGAAATTGTGACTGTTTTAGCATTGTTTGAGCTACGAATCTAAGATCCACTGTGGGATTTGATTAAGGATTTTGATGTATATTGCTTGAGGATGTTACCAAGTGTTGATGGATGGTTTTACATTTAATGTTCTTGTATGATTTCATCCCTAAATTTCATGGTTTTATACTAGCACTACACACCCACCAAGTGTTTGATAAAATATCTGGTTATGATTTCTTTAGGAATTGAAAGTCCAATGCATGTCTTATGAGTTGAATGACTTTATTATGGTGAAAGGAATGTATGTCTATGATATTCTCCTATATCGTGTCGGGAATTGACCATTCCCCACTCAGAGGGTTGTGAGTCCGGTAACAATGTCGAGGGTTTGTACTTTGATAACCATGTCGAAGGGTTTGTATCTTGATAACCATGTCGAGGGGTTTGTACCTTGATAACTGGGTTGAGGGGTTAGTACCTCAATCACCATGGGTGGTAGGGTGAGATGATCGACCAACCAATCAAGGGGTTGCTACCTTGATTACCGGGTTGAGGGGTTAGTACCTCAATCACCATGGGTGGTAGGGTGAGATGATCGACCAACCAATCAAGGGGTTGCTACCTTGATTACCGGGTTGAGGGGTTAGTACCTCAATCACCATAGATGGTAGGGTGAGATGATCCACCAACCAATTGAGGGGTTGGTACCTCAATAGACTATGAATTCTATAATGATGGTCTCTTCTTGCATATGTATTATGTTCTACGTAAGCATGATTTACTTCAAGCATCTTCCATGCATGCCATATTGCTACATGCTTATTTATTGCCTATGTTATGCATTTCGATTATGCTGCTTATCTCTTGTTGTATGGCATCCTACATACTTAGTATATTCAAACATACTAACGTATACTATATGCCTACATGATGCCACCATGTAGGAACCAGAGCCCCACTTGAGCATCTTTCTCTACGTGGCTAGTACGATTCCTCTCAAGCTAGTTGGTGAGTCCTCCATTCCGAAGACAATGTCTATGATTTCATGCTATGTACTAAGACCATCTTTCTTTTATGTATGTATTGACTGTGAGGGTGAGTCCAATTGCTTGTCTTGGCCCCCGCTCCTATCTAAGTTTTAGAGGTGTTGTTGGACATGTTATATATTGAGCCTTGACTCTCTTGTTTTGATGCTTATGTTATAAAAGTCTCCCTTTAGCCCTTTTTCCCCTTATTTCTACTCTTATTATGTTGTTTAATTGCTTTTGATGCTTATGTTATGAAAGTTTCCCTTTAGTCCCTTTTCTTCTTATTTCTAATCTAATTATGTTGTTTAATTGCTTCTGCGACCAATGATGTGCAATGATATGTTAAGAGGCTTGTTTAGGATCCTTTCGAGTTCCTTATTCGCTGTGTCACGTCTAGGCCCTAGGCTTGGATCGTGACATTGCAGGGTATTACAAAAAGTTGGAATGAGAAATGAAAGTTGCAAAAATTTTCTAATGCATGGTTTACAAGACCCATTTACAGGTCATAGTTGGTTCTACAGTCCATAGATGGGTGTCATAGATATAACCTGGAAGTTGGGAAAAATTTTAAATTTCAAGTGATTTTAACGAATTAAGTTTATGAGTCATAAATGGAACTATGGTTCGTGGAATGGGATCGTAGAAGGGGTCCTGCATTTTTGAAAATGTACAAACCTTACTACTTTTTGGATGAACCAATTAGACGGATCGTGGTTGCTTCTACGGGCCATAGAAGTGGTTCATAGAACACCACCAACATATAAAATATTTTTGGATTTAAGGGCAGTTTTATGAAGGGAGTCTATGGTCATAGACCCGACTATAGATTATGGTTTGATTTCATTATTTGAAGGCCAATTTTTGATAGTTGCAAGACTTTTTCTGTGGGCATGCAGAATGGTCCATAGATCATTTTGATGGGTCATAAAGTGTGTTAGTAGTTTGAGGTCCTGAGACTGGGAGTTTGGGCAGGGTTCTATTGTCTTGACTTGAGCCTAGGGCCTAGTCATAACACAGTGAATGAGCAACCCGTAGGCACGTCATCCAAGTCATCTTAGCATATCAAACATTCATAGGTAAACATGTACATATTGCAAAAATAGTACGAGAATGGGACTATGGGAAGTCATTTGAATAAAATAGAAACATCTCAATCATACATCATTGTCCAAAATATACCATCTAAATATGAGTCAATGGGAACCGATGCACAGTTCGATTTCCCTCAAATAGGAAAGACTTCAAATTAAATTAGAAAGTAAAAGTCTCCAGTTCAAAAAAAGCCAAACATATGCATCTGTCTGAATAGTAACAAGCATGAAGAAAAAAATGGGCGAAGACTCAAACTAAGGACTCACCACTAACAATAGTCTTGAACGCCGATAACTAGCCATGTGCTAGAGAAGTGGGAGCGTCATTCCCTACATAGTGACATCATGTAGGAAAAATGTACATAGTACATTGGAATGTACTAAGTATGTGAGATGCAAATACAAACATGAAATTGTAATTCCATTATTCATAACTTAAAAGACTTCAATACAAATAAAAACATGGAATTATAATACCATCATTCATAACTTAAAAGACTTCAAAGTGAAATGGTACAGTCATCATGTATGTGAGCTCAAGCATGCTCAAAGAATAACTTTCAATATGAAGTAAATGTAATGCAACATATGAAACACATATGATAGAACAAAGACATCAAACCTCCCACTCTGTGGGAATGGACCAAAACCGACATATAAGACCATGCTAGTTACTATATGGAATCCAACATAACCCCTACGTTGGCATAGGAGATCACTTGCTGGGTGGAACTCCATCATATAGCATGCATGAGTAATTACTTAAATGGCCTATGTGTATCCACTAGCCTGGCCTACGAGGGTTCCTATGGTGGCACATAGTTAATAGCACAAGGGTTGCTTCTAGGGTTCCCTTACCAAACCCCATATTAATGCTTCATTTGATGCTAAGTCATCCCATGGAATACTTTAAAATATATACTTAGTCAAGTAATGACACTTAGAATCATAAGTAGAAATTTCAAAGAGTAGCTCAAAACTTAGGAACCACTAAGTGAGTATTGCCTTTTCACTTTGAGGACCATCATAAAAAGCTTTTAAGGGAATCATTGTAATGCTTATATCTTAGACAAAATTATTAACTTAAAACCTTTCTCTTATGCCCTCATCATCATTAACATATCATGCAAAAATCACCTTAAACTTTGTGGGCTTGTTCATTGACTTCTAAACTCATGAAACTAGAGAACAATGCATGATTATGGGAAAATATGCAACTTTAAATCAAATACTAAGCAGCCCACACATCATCAACCTAAATCCTAACAATGGAGTCATAGTCACCATCGTAATACTTAAGGAAACCAATAGTAAAACATTGCATGATAACATTGGAGACAAAATTCATAGTAATATATCATAAAATCATCATTTAAATCATTATCATGAATAATGGCAACTTAAGAAACTTAAAGAAAAGGTAAAAGCTTTAAGGAAGGACTTTGTGGATGAAAGGAACCCACAAATCAACTCACATACCTTGGTTGGAGTTTATAAAGAAGGAACTTGAAGTTTGTGGGAAGAATCTTTGAAACCCTAGCTCTTGCCTTGCTTCCTTGAGAGAATATTTGCCATAAAATATTTTTGAGAAAGTGGAAGAATGAAAGGAATGAGGACCGCTAAGGATTTTAGATTTGATTAGGGGATTAGGGGACCATAAAAGCAACATACTTTATGTCTAGGATACACAAAAGGATAACAATGTCCTTTATTAAAATCACCAGACTGATTTATGAGACCTCAATTATGGGTTGTGGACTCAACCATGACTCGTGGTTTGAGTCATCCTGTTCTCTTTGTCCAATTTTCAGAGTCTGATTGCTGACCACCTATTAATAACTTTAATTTCCTTCAACGTTCTCATCTTCCAATGGGATTATGGAGTTTGGATCACCCATGAAAACCAGATGAAGTTTGTCCATTTCCATAGGCAATTCTGACTTATATACCACTTTGACAACTTATCTTACAACATTGTAAGGCCCTACATATCTAGGGCTTAATTTCCCCTTTTTGTCAAATTGGATCACACATTTCATAGGAGACACCTTCAAATAGCCCAATCACCAACATTGAACTCAAGGTCCCTTCACCTCACATTTAGGTAGGACTTTTGCCGACCTTGAGCCATTTTCAATTTCTCCATTATGATTTTCACCTTTTCCATAGCATCCATGGGTAATTCCGGCCCTATCAAGTGTCATGACCCGGACCTAGGGCATAGATGTGACACGGCGAATGGGGAACCCAAAGATACCCCAAACAAGCCTCTTAATATATCATTACACATCCATGGTTGCGGAAGCAATTAAACAAGCATAAGAGAATAAAAATAAGGATAAGGGGCTAAGGGAAGTGTTTACTAATAAAACATCAAAAGAGCCAAAGAGAGTCAAGCTCCAGCATAATTACATAACTTGTCCAATAACACCTCTAAACATAGAACTTAGCGGTGGTCAAGACAAGCAACCGGGCTCACCCTCATAGTCAAAACATACAATAAAGAAAAGAGAGTCTTTATACCTATCATAATTGTCCCCAAAATTGAAGACTTACCAACTTGCTTTGTAGAGATAGTACTAGCCACGGAGATGATGAGGATGATCGTGAGGAGCTTCGGTTCCTACATGGTAATACCATCATCATAGACCAAGCCACTTAGTACTTGGAATCGAAGGTAAACGACCCCTTGGAGGTGTTTGAGGTATCAACCTCTCAACTTGGTTAATGGGTTTTTACCACCTCCCATCAAGGTGTTTGAGGTATCAACCTCTCAACATGGTTATGGTGAACTTGCAACAGTAAAGATACCTTTCATGAAATCAATAGAAATATATACATATTCCTTTCATCATCATAAAGTTACTTAATTCATAGGTAATGCAATAGTGTTTGAGGTACCAACCCCTCAACTTGGTTAATGGGTTTTTACCACCTCCTATCAAGGTGTTTGAGGTACCAACCCCTCAACTTGTCTAATGGGTCTACCACCTCCCATCAAGGTGTTTAAGGTACCAACCCCTCAACTTGGTTATGGTCAACTTGTAACACTAAAGATACCTTTCATGAAATAACCCACATATACCAACTTACACCAGCCACCCTCAACTTAGGCTTTTGGCCTGAGTCGAGGTGAACAATATCCAACCAATGAACCAAGCCCACTTTTGGTAGCCACCCTCAACTTAAGCTATTTGCCTCTGTCAAGGTGCACAATATTCAAGGAAGGACTAGGGCCAATTTTAGAATTTTACACTTAACAACGCTAAGTTAGGTTTTTTACAAAGACAAGGGTGCATACAAGGCTTAAACATTAGGATCATGGGATATATTACACATTTGGTAGGCCATTTAGGCTAAGTGGTATAATATGAACAATGACCTAAGATCCTTTCCTAACGAACTATCCTATAGCCCAAGTGAGGGTAATAGGCTAAGTTTTGAATTGAAACATGTTATAAGAATTATGCAGGAAAGCTCACACACACATGGCACTTATTACACTATTAACACAGACTCTCAAATCAAGCTTTTCATCATAATTAGACCTCATTCATCAGAATAAGTACAGTCAATCAATCAATTACATGATTGCTCTCAAAACTAACTAACAAAATTTTGATAGGTATCATTTTTCACACAAAAACTAACATATGCCATAGATTTCAGTACTAAATGCTACAAATACTACTTACACATCCTAAACATGCTAGTTCAACAGAAAATAAATGTAAGAACACAGGCAAGAAAACCCCTCAGACCCAAAATTTAGGATAATTATAGGCCACAGTTACTCAGACTTCACTGAGGCCTACAACTACATATCAAAAAAAGTTTGCTTTGTCCTCAATGTAAAAAAATATCACAATAATGAAGCACAAGGGTCAAAAACATACCTGAGCGCCTAAGTGCCAATCTCTGGCTTAGTCTAACTAACCTCAACTTATCTGGTACTCACCTTAGTAGTGGGAGCATGGTTGGAGGCTCCAACACCTCTCATCCTTTCTACCTCTTGTGCTCATCTGAAATGACCCCAAAAAGTGCCCCGAAAATATGCCTCGAAAATGTCCAAAATCATAATTTCTATATAACTCAAAATTCGTGCGTGATATAAAAAATTTGACTTCATATTCTTGATCAGGGGGCAAAATTAAGTGTGAAAGGGGTCAAACCCCGATTTTAAAGCAATTGTATCAAAATTTTAATTTCCCAAAAATTGATTCCAATGAGTTCTGCGCATCCTTCGCGCGATACGGCCAGAGCGCGTAGATGTGTCATTTTTGCCCAGTTTTGTTGAGTCAGTCCAAGGCCGTTGGGTCTTGGGCCTAAGTCTTCCCATGCGTGAAAATACCTATAATTAGCCATATTTCACCTTCATATCATACACGATATTCCCCAATACTCTCTTAAACACTTAGATAAATATTTCACCCCAAAATTCAAGTACCAAAACTCTAATGGATCTTAAGAATTTCACTCAAGCTTCAAGTCTCCATTTCTAATTTTCATCAAGAAATTCTCCAAAATGAACGTATGTGGGTTTCAACCATTAGGTCCTTTCACCCATGGTGCCTAAGCTTACTTTTTACATAAATCTCATGTTTCTAAGTTGATTTACTTATGGGTTTTACTTAATGTGAATTTAACTATGAACTATGTTTGAGTTTTGTAAAAGTGTGCTTGTTTAAGCATGGTTTGAGTTATGAATCTTTGATCTATCTTGAAATTTAATGTAGGGTTTTGATGTATATTGCATGAGGGTATTACCAAGTATTGGTGGATAGTTTTACTTCAAGATTTCTTGCATAATTTCACTCTTGAATTGCATGGTTTTACACTAGCATTACACACCCGCCAAGTGTTCGATAAAATGTCTAGATTATGTTTCTTGAGTTATTGAAGTCCTAATGCATGGTATATGAGTTAAATGACTTTATGATAATGAAAGGATGATATGTATGTATTGATTTCATAAGAAGCATCTATAGTGTTATAAGTTGACCATAGCCAATTGACAGGTGATGCCTCAATCATCTCGGATGGTGTAAGCCATCAACCAATTGAGGGGTTAATACTTCAATCACTTTCGATAGAAGGTGGTCATGTCCATCAATAATTGAGAGGTTGATACCTCAATCACCTCGGATAGGGGTTGTAAGCCATCAACCAATTGAGGGGTTGATACCTCAATCACTTCTGATGGAGAGTGGTCATGTCAATCAACCAACTGAGGGGTTGATTCCTCAATCACTTCTAAGGGGTGGTCTACCTTAGGTTCCAAATACTAAGTTTTCTTGTTCTATGATAATGTTCTATTCCTACACATGTAATATACTCTATATATATGCATGTTTACTTCAAGTATCATTCATGCATGCCATATTGTTATATGTTCACCTATTGCCTATTTATGTATTTTTATTATAATGCCTATCTATTGTTGCATTATATCCTACATACTTAGTATATTCAAAGATACTAATACATACTCTATGCCTATATCATGTTACCATGTAAGAACCGAAGCCCACTTGATCATCCTCCTCCTCCATGTGGCTGGTGCGATATTCTCAAAGCAAGTTAGTGAGTCCTCAACTTTGAGGATATACTTCTATTGATTTATGCTATGTATAAACTCTCTTTTATTTATTATATTCTTTGACTATGAGGGTGAGCTCGGTTGCTTATCTTGGCATCCGCTAAGTTCTATGGTTAGAGATATTGTTGGACAAGTTATATAATGATGCTATGAGCTTTGACTCTCATCGACTCTTAATGTTTTATGATATGAAAGATGTCCCTTAGCCTTGTATTCCCTTATTTTACTTTTTTATTGTTATTTAATTGCTTCCACGACTAAGGATGTGTAATGATATGTTAAAAGGCTTGATTGGGGTCCCTTCGGGTTCGCCATTCGCCATGTCACATCTAGGCCCTAGGCTTTGGTCCGACAAACTTGGTATTAGAGCACTAAGTTGTTAATGGTCATCGGGCATCCAACACACTACGTTGATTAGAGTCTTATTCATGGTTGTGTTATGCACCACAACTATGAGTATGAGGCAATGGGACATTTTTGGAAATATTTTCCTTCTTCTTACTCTATGTCATGCTATAGAAGTTAAGGTAAGTTTTTCCACTAATGATTGTTCTTTGGTATGCTAGATCATGCCTAACACAAGAGGAAGAAGAGCTCGCACACCCGAGAAACAACTAGCTCATGGTGAGCTCTGGGATGCCCTCACTTTGCTAGCTCAAGTCGTGGCTAATCAAGTCAACCAAGGGGCCCAAGCCCCTCATGCTCCTACTCCGATATCTCGGGTGATGGACTTTGTGAGGATGAACCCACCGGAGTTCAATAGGTCTAAGGTGGATGATGATGCTCAAGAATTTATTGATGAGCTATACAAAGTGTTAGCTATCATGGGTATGAGGTTAGAGGAAAAGATGGAGTTGGTAGCTTACTAACTCAAGGGGGTGGCCCAAATACGGTATAATTAATGGAAGGAGGAGAAGGGGAACAATAATGTGGTTCTGTGGGAGGAGTTCAAGGCGGCTTTCCTCAACCAATTCTTCCCTCTTGAGCTTAGGGAGGCAAAAATGATGGAGTTTATGAATTTGAAGTAAATTTGTGATGGGTTTATCCAATTTGGTGAGTGAAAAATGTCGTACCTCCATGTTGACTAGTGACATGGATTGTCCCACTTGATAACTTATGCCAAACAATTGGAAGGGGAGAAGTTAAGAAAGAAAAAGGGGAATCAAGCCAAGAGGGCCCGTTTTGATGGTTAGTTTCAAAGTCCCAAGGGTGATCGGTTTCATTAAGGCTAAGGGTCTTCTCATGCTCCTAGTGGGAGATTTGCCAATGACTACCCAAGGCCTCACGAGGGTGGTGGTATGATCGTTAGACCCATGTGTCCAAGGTGTGGTACGGGCCACGGTGGCCCATGATTGAGGGATACCAATGCTTGTTTTGGGTGTGGGGAAATAGGCCACAAGATGATTGATTGTCCACAAAATCACAACAAGGGTAAGGATGTTCATCTTTAAGGCCAGGGTGCTAATGTGGTTCCTTTGGGGGAGAGAAGGTCAATAAGGTAGTGCCCCAAGGCACAATTGGTTCTATGTACTCTAAGGGAGACAAAAGGTTGGTGAGGTGCTCGATGTCACCACTGGTATGTTAAAAAGTGTTTGATTTTGATGTGTATACCTTGATAGACTCGAGTGGCACTCCTACTTTTATTACACCTTTGTTGCCAAAAAGTTTCAAGTTGATCCCGAATTATTGTGTGTGTCTTATGAGGTATCTACTCCCATTGGTGTATCTATTATTGATAGAAAGGTCTCATGTCAATCAACGATCCCGAATTATTGTGTGTGTCTTATGAGGTATCTACTCCCATTGGTGTATCTATTATTGATAGAAAGGTCTATAGAAATTTTTCCGTTTGTATTTTGCATAAAATATTGCCCTGTGATCTTGTTGAGTTGGATATGGTGGATTTTGATGTCATGCTTGGGATCGATTGGTTGCATGTTTATTTTGCCTCCGTTGATTATAGAGCCTGTAGGGTCAAGTTCTAATTCCTAAATGAACCCATCCTCGAGTGGGAGAGTCATGATATGGTGGTCAAGGGTAGGTTTATCTCTTGCATTAAAGTCCAAAAGTTGATCTCTAAGGGGGTGTCTTTATCATCTTGTGAGGGTTAGGGATGTTGAGTCTAACATGTCACCTTATAACTATATCTTCTTATGTATCCATGTTTCAAGATTTATTTGTGTAGGTGGATTGTGTATTAGGGTAATGGGAGACTTCTAGTACTTAGACGAGTTCAAAACTTCTCTACGAGTTGAGTTTTGGGTGTTGGTTCATGCAAGGGTCAAACTTAAATGTTTATAACCTTATGCACACTTGGAACTACATGTCCCTCAACATGTCAAATGAAATCCCTTTGGGTTAGCTTTCCAACGCACTTGGTTTCACCTCATTTCGAGTTTGGATGAAGGAGTTATGACCGTTTTCGTGAGACCCTCCCGTGCAATGAAGTCACATGAGCCCTTAGACGGCCAGTGTGGACTTTGATGGACCGTTTGGGTCATCTGGGGCTGGAAAGGGCCATATTTTGCCTAGGAAGGTGACATGGGCTGTGTGTCTTGCCACTAACTATGTGGATGGTCATAAGGTGTGTTCAAAGGAGGCTTGATGGGCATGAGAAGAATTTTGGCCAAATGTGGTGCCACGAGCACCTTTGATGGGCTGTGGAAAGGCAGACGGCTCATGGGACTGGGGTATGGAGTGGCTTCGCCACATTTTCTTGTCTAAGTGTGGTGCAACAGACCACTAGATGGACCGTGAAGCACCACACAACCTGTGAAGTGGCCTGCCAAAGTGACGTCGATGCTAACTTTTTCTCAAGTGTTCCAATTGCAATTTTGAGGCTAAGTCTTGTCTCACGGGCACTCCACAAGACCCGTGGAGTGCCACAAAACCAGTCAAGCCTCCAGTGAGGCAATACTTTGCCAATTTTTCCATCTGTTCACTGATGGCGTTTTCATAAATTTTAATTACTCTAATGACATTTTTAGACTTCTAATGCTATCTTAACCTCACCAAAAGACCTAAATCCTATTCCAAAGGATCAAATTTATTACTCTCCTCTCAAATACACTCTCAAATTCTCTCAAGAGCCTCCACCAAGACCCCAATACAAATTCAAGGAAATCCAAGAACAAGTTTTGGATTCCAAGACCCACTTCCAAGCTTTCATCCTTTCCCAACTCAATTCCATTCAACATCTAAGCTATGTGGGTTTAAACTAATGAGTCCTTTTATTCTTGGTGCTTAAGTCTCTTTTTACCTAAATTGTATGATTCTAAGTTGATTTACTTATGGGTATTACATATTATGAATTTGACTCTAGAACTATGCTGGAATTTCATAAACTTATGATTATCTAAGTATGTTTTGAGTTATGAATTGAAGATCCATTGTGGGATTTGATGAAGGATTATAGAATTATGTTGGGATTTCATAAACTTGTGACTATCTAAGCATGTTTTGAGCTATGAATTGAAGATCCATTGTAGGATTTAATGAAGGGTTTTGATGTATATTGCTGAGGGTAATACCAAGTTTTGATGGGTGGTTTTACATAGAATTTCTTGCATGACTTCACTCTTATTTAGCATGATCTTACACTAACATTACGCACCTACCAAGTGTGTGATAAAATGACCAATTTTGGATTCTTGGGCTATTGATAATTCAATGCATGACCTATATTATGAATGACCCTATGATGATGAAAGAAAGGTATATATTTGTTGACTTCATAAAAAGTATCTATTGTGATGAATGTTGACCAATAATCGAGTTCGGGGAGCAGTAGGCCCAAATTACCATTTTGAGGGGTATATACCTTAATACCCTAGCTCAGGGGGTGGTAGGCCCATGCTACCATATTGAGGAGTATATACCTCAATCGCCTAGCTTAGGGTGGTAGGCCTGTGCTACCACATTGGGTGGTATATACCTCAATTGCCTCACCAAAGAGGTAGTAGGCCTTGGTTTATGATGATGGTCACCTTCTTCATATGTAATATGTCCTATTGAAGCATGTTTTACTTCAAGCATCATTCATACATGTCATATTGTTGTTATGCTATCCATTGCTTATAACATTGAATTTTGCCTATAATGCCTATCTCTTGTTGCATTGCATCCCACATACTTAGTACATTCAAATGTACTAATACATACTCTATGCCTATATGATGTTACCATATAGGAACCTGAGCTCCTCATGATCATCCTACTTGTGGCTAGTTTTGACATTTGAAGATAAGCTTGTGGTAAGTCCTCAATTTCAGGGACATTAGCCTTACTTTCTCTTACTTATGTTATTACCTTATGTCAAATGTTTTAATACTAAAGGGTGACCCTAGGAAGTGTCTTGCTCCCCCCATTCTATGGTAGAGGTGTTATTGGACAAATGATGTATTATGTTAAGCCTTGACTCTTTATGATCTATGCTCTATGCTACTATCTATTTCTCCTAGTCTTTATCTTCAATTGTACTCTCTTGATGTTATTTACTTTGTTTTCATAACCAAGGATGTGTGATAATATGCTAAGAGGCTTGTTTGGGGTCCCTTCGGGTTCACCATTCATCATGTCACATCTAGGCCCTAGGCTTGGGTCGTGACATCTAAGGTCCTTCCGATAGAGTTGGTTCTGGTGGTTAATGAATTACTAGATGTCTTAACTAATGACCTTCCTGGTGTTTCTCCCGAAAGGAAAATAGACTTTGGTATAGATCTCCTTCCTGATACTAAACCTATTTCCATTCCACCTTGCCGTATGGCCCCGACGGAGTTAAAGGTATTGGAGGAGCAATGAAGGGACTCATTGGAGAAGGGTTTTATTAGGCCTAGCCAATCACCTTGGGGTGCACCGGTGTTGTTTTTGAAGAAGAAAGATAGGTCTCTTAGAATGTGCATTGACTACTGACAACTTAATAGGGTCACCATAATGAATAAGTATCCTCTAATAAGGATTGATGATTTATTTGACCAACTTCAAGGGGCTAGTCATTTCTCTAAGATTGATCTTCAGTCCGGGTATCATCAAGTGAAGGTGAGAGAGTGTGACATTCCCTAGATGGCCTTCCAAACTAGGTATGGGCATTATAAATTTATGGTTATATCTTTTGGGTTGACCAATGCACCATCTATTTTCATGGATCTTATAAATTGGGTCTTTAAACCCTACCTTAATTTGTTTGTGGTGGTTTTGATTGATGATATCTTGATCTATTCTCATAGTGAGCAGGAGCATGTAAGCCATTTGAGGGTAGTATTGTAAAAGTTGAGAGAAGAGAAGTTGTATGCCAAATATGAGAGGTGTGAATGTTGGTTAAAAGAGGTTGCCTTTCTAGGTTATATGGTATCGGGTGATGGTATTAAGGTGGATCCTAAAAAGATAGAGGTGTTTAGAAATTGGCGTAGACCTTTGACCCCATCAGATATTAAAAGCTTCTTAGGCTTAGCGGGTTACTATCGAAGGTTTGTGAATGGGTTCTCTTCTATTGCTTGTCCCATGACTAAGTTGACTCAAAAGAAGGCTATGTTTGTGTAGACCGATGAGTGTGAAAAGAGTTTTCAAACCTTGAAGGATAAACTAGTCTTCTCTCCTATCTTGTCTCTACTAGAAGGGGTGAAAGGGTTTGTTGTGTATTGTGATGCCTCCCGAATTTTTTTGGGTTGTGTTTTGATGCAAAATGGTAAAGTGATAGCCTATTCTTCTAGGCAACTTAAAGAGCATGAATAGAATTATTCTATTTATGATCTTGAATTGGCCGCCATATTTACTTTGAAAATTTGGTGTCATTTTTTGTATGGAGTGCATATTGATGTGTTTACCGATC
>DF362123.1:28765-45677 GCA_000787875.1 Solanum virginianum
TAAAGAATTATGATATGAGTGTGCACTATCATCCTGGTAAGGCTAATGTTATGGCCGATGCTTTGAGTAGGGTGTCTATGGGTGGCTTAGCTCATGTTGATAATGGGGGCAACGAGGTGGCTAGAGAGGTTCATCGATTGGCTAGATTGGTAGTTAGGTTGGAAGAGGTTGATAATGGTGATATTATGGTTATTGATGGCTCCAAAATATTCCTTGGTTGATGAGGTAAAAGCAAAGCAAGATCTTGACCCCTCATTGTTAGAATTGAAGGCCTTGGGAAGGTGGAGGTTTTCTCCAAAGAGGGAGATAGTGCCCTTAGGTACCAAGGTAGGTTTTGTGTACCTAGTATAGATGGCTTGAGAGAGCAGATTCTTGATGAGGCTCATAATTCTTCCTATTCCATTCACCCTGGTTCTACCAAGATGTATAGAGATTTGAGGGATATGATTTGGTGGGGAGGTATGAAGAAAGACATTGCTAAATTTGTATCCTATTATCATAGTTGCCAACAAGTCAAAGCTGAACACCAAAAGATGGGTGGCCTAACCCAAGATATAGAGATTCCTACTTTGAAGTGGGAGGAAATTAACATGGATTTTGTGGTTAGGTTACCTAGGACTACAAAAGGTTCTGATTCTATTTAGGTTGTGGTTGATAGAATGACAAAGTCGACTTATTTCCTACTGGTTAAGACTACTTATGGGGCCAAAGACTATGCTAAGACATTCATGAGTTGGTTAGATTGCATGGTTTGCCTTTGTCCATCATATTGGATCATGGTGCTGAATTCACTTCTCACTTTCAAAGGTCCTTCCAAAGAGGTCTTGGAACCAAGGTAAAGCTTAGTATGGCCTTTCACCCTCAAACGGATGGCCAAGCTGAAAGAGCTATCCAAACTCTTAAGGATATGCTTAGAGATTGTATTTTGGAGTTTAAGTGTAGTTAGGATGATCATCTCCCATTGATTGAGTTTGCTTATAATAATAGCTATCACTATAGTATTGGTATGGCTCCTTTTTGAGGCCCTCTATGGTAGGAGTTGTAGATCACCGGTTAGGTGGTTTGAAGTTGGAAAGGTGGCATTGTTGGGTCTGGATCTAGTTGTGGAGGCTATGGAGAAGGTGAGGGTAATTGGGGAAAGGTTGAAAATAGCCCAAAGTTATCAAAATTCCTATACCGATGTGAGGAGAAGGGACCTCGAATTTAAAGTTGGTAATTGGGTCTATTTGAAGGTTTCACCCATGGAGGGTGTAGTTCATTTTGGTAAGAAAGGTAAATTGAGTCCAAGATTTATGGGTCCTTATAGGGTTATGAGGAGGATTGGTAAGGTGGCCTATGAGTTGGACTTGCCTAGTGAAATGGATTTGGTTCATCCGGTCTTCCATATGTCTATGTTGAGGAAATATGTGGGTGATCCAAATGCTATTGTTCCATTGGATGTTGTGGGGGGTTGTTGAAGACAACTTGACTTATGAAGAAGTTCTAGTAGAGATCTTGGATAGACAAGTGATGAGGTTGAGGAATAAGGATGTGGCTTCCGTTAAGGTCCTTTGGAGGAATCCACAAGTCGAAAGTGCCAGATGGGAGGCCGAGGCAGACATGCAAAAGTGATATCCGTATCTCTTCCATTCTACTCAAGCCTAAGATACTAACTCTAAGTCTTTTATGTGATTTCATGTTTCATGTATCAGCCCTATATGTCATTTTCATGCATTCATCTTTATGTTGGCAAGTTCATGGTGATTTTCACACTTGTGTTGAAATTTTTGAAATGATGTTTAAGTGAATTATTGCATTCTTATTGGGGCTGATTTCTTCATGATTATTCTTCTTATGTATATTTATTTAACATTCAAGGGCGAATGTTCCCAAGGGAGAGATATTGAAACGACCCCAAAAAGTGCCTGAAAATGTGCCTCGGAAGTGCCCGGTCGTAATTTCCATATATCTAAAAATTCATGCATGATATCGAAAAGATGACTTCATATTCTTGATCGGAGGAAAAATTGAGTGGGAAATGGGTCCAACCCTGATTTTATAGCGCAACCGTATCAAAATGTTAATTTCCCAAATATCGGCAGATGTGTTATTTTTGCCCAGGTTTATTGAGTCGGTCCAAGGCCTTTGGGTCTTGGGCCAAAGTCTTACCATCTGTGAAAATACCTATACTTAGAAATATTTCACTTTCATATCATACATTACATTCCCCAATACTCTCTCAAGAACTTTTATAATTCAAGTGCCAAAACTCTTCCGGATCTTAAGGATTTCGCTCAAGCTTCAATTCTCCATTTCCAATCTTCATCAAGGAATTCTCCAAAGCTAAGGTATGGGTTTCAACCATTGAGTCCTTTCACCCAGGGTTTCCAAGCTTTTTTTTTATATAAATCTCACGTTTCTTAGTTGATTTACTTATGGGACTTATTTAATATGAATTTGATTATGAACTATGTTGGAATTTTTAAAAGTGTGATTGTTTAAGAATGTTTTGAGCTATGAATCTTTGATCTATTTTGAGATTTGATGAAGGGTTTGAAGTGGGAGGAAATTAACATGGATTTTGTGGTTAGGTTACCTAGGACTACAAAATGTTCTGATTCTATTTAGGTTGTGTTTGATAGAATGACAAAGTCGACTTATTTCCTACTAGTGGGTGGTTTTGCTTCAAGATTTCCTGCATGATTTCACTCTTGAATTGCATGGTTTTACACTAGCATTATACACACGCCAAGTGTTTAATAAAATGTCCTGATTATGTTTCTTTAGTTGTTGAAGGCCTAAAGCATGGTACATAAGTTAAATGACTTTATGATGATGAAAGGATGGTATGTATATGTTGAGTGCATGAGAATCATCTATAGTATTATGAGTTGACCATAGCCAATGGAGCGGTGATGCCTCAATCGCCTCGGATTGGGGTGGTAAGCCATCAACCAATTGAGAGGTTGATACCTCAATCACTTCTGGCGGAGGACGGTCATGTCTGTCAACCAATTGAGGGTTTGATACCTCAGTCGCCTCGGATGGGGGTGGTAAGCCATCAACCAATTGAGGGATTGATACCTCAATCACTTCCGATGGAGGGTGGTCATATCAATCAATCAATTGAGGGGTTGATTCCTCAATCACTTCTAAGGGGTGATCTACCATAGATAACAAATATTAGGTTTACTTGGTCTATGATAATGGTCTATTCCTACACATGTTATATGTTCTACATATAAGTATGTTTACTTCAAGTATCATTCATGCATGCCATATTGTTATATGTTCACCTACTGCCTAATTATGCGTTTTGATTATGATGCCTATCTATTGTTGCATTGCGTCATACATAGTACATTCAAACATACTAACACATACTCTATGCCTACATGATGTTACCATGTAGGAATCGGAGCCCCACTTGATCGTCCTCCTCCTCCATGTGGCTAGTGCGATATCTCTCAAAGCAAGTTGGTGAGTCCTCAACTTCGAGGACATACTTCTTGACTTATGCTATGTATAAACTCTTTTTTCTTTATTGTATGATTTGACTATGAGGGTGAGCCCGGTTGCTTATTTTGGTCCCCGCTAAGTTCTATGTTTCGAGGTGCTATTGGACAAGTTATGTAACGATGCTATGAGATTTGACTCTCTTCGACTCTTGATGTTTTATGATATGAAAGATGTCCCTTAGCCTCGTATTCCCTTATTTCTACTCTTTTGTAGTTATTTAATTGCTTTCATGACGAAGGATGTGTAATAATATGTTAATAAGCTTGATTAGGGTCCCTTTGGGTTCCCTATTCGCCATGTCACATCTAGGCCCTAGGCTTGGGTCATGACATCTTTGCTCCTCCTCAGCTTGCATGGAGCGAAGACTAGCAATCTCAAACTTCTATTTCATTGTCATCCCTGCCTCTTGCCTCGTGGCATCTGGATCATGAATGCGAGGGCGCATCTCGAGAGAACTGAGTAGTGCATCCTCAGGGGAAAATAAGTCCACGACCATATCAGTGGGATCGACCTATGAAAGCATAATCGGTGCTACTACTGTTGCTCACATCTCATAGTCGAGTTGCTGGATCTCCGTCCAAATAACTCACATGTGCAGGCTGTGCTGACCTGAGGCTTTACTCTACTCACCTCTCATACGCATCAATGTGGCCATCGACTGGTGTGAGTCTTTCCTGAATAGCAACCGCACAGTATATCTATATCCGCGCCTCAACCTCTGAGATGGCCTGGTGAACCCAAGGCTGAGTCAACTGGACTGAGTGTAAGGCTGCCTCTCTGCCGTAGCCTGAATGGATGCTGCTGACACATAAACTACGCCATTGGGTGCTGCATGTATGGTCATGGCCTCTGGTATAGTAGTGGTAGTAGTGGGCCCCTTCTCTATATCAACCTCTATCTGTAGGGGCCCCTCAACAGTGGGAACAACAGAGGTGGAAGAAGATAGAGGCTCAGGCGGTGGCACTGTGGCGAACACTCTAGCATCTGGACTGGATGGTGCGATGCTCGTTGGAGGGCCATTGAGTTCTCATCAACCTTTATTAGGATAGCATCCAGAGTCCTTTGAACCTCGATTTGAGTGTCCAAATGGTGAAGTATCTCTGCCCTCGCTACTATACAAGGGCAACATATCATGCAAGGGAAGGGGATTTTCATGACCCAAGCCTAGGGCCTAGAGATGACATGGCGAATGGGGAACCCAAAGGGACCCTAATCACGCCTCTTAACATATCATTACATGTTCTTGGTCGCGGAAGCAATAAAATACCAACAATATATAGAAAAAAGGGTAATACAATGCTAAGGGACATCTTTCATATCATAAACATCAAAGAGTCAAGAGAGTCAAAGCTCATAGCATCATTATGTAACTTGTCCAACAACGCCTCTAAACATAGAACTTAGTAGGGGCCAAGACAGACAACTGGGGTCACCCTCATAGTCAAAGCATATAATAAAAGAAAACAGAGTCTTTATACATAACATAACATCAAAGACATTGTCCTTGAAATCGAGGACTCACCAACTTGCATGAGGATAATCGTACTAGCCACGTAGAGGAGGAGGATGATCAAGTGGAGCTCCGGTTCCTACATGGTAATATCATGTAGGCATAGAGTATGTATTAGTACATTTAACTGTACTAAGTATGTAGGATGCAATGCAACAAGTGATAGGCAACATAATCGAAATGCATATTTAGGCAATAACTGAGCATATAGCAACATGGTATGCATGAATGATGCTTATAGTAAAACATGCTTACATTGAATATATTACATGTGTAGGAAGAGACCATCATCAGTTACCAAGGCCTACCACCTACTTGGCAAGGTAGTTGGGGTACAAACCCCCTAACGTGGTTGCACGGGCCTACTGTACCCCCCTCGAGCAAGGCGATTGAGGTACAAACCCCCAACATGGTTGCATGGGCCTACTACCCTCAAAGTGAGGAAATTAAGGTACAAACCCCCCAACATGGTTGCATGAACCTACAACCTCCCGAGTGAGGCAGTTGAGGTACAAACCCCCTAATATGGTTGCACGAGCCTACTACCTCCCGAGCGAGGTAATTGAGGTACAAACCCCCCAATATAGTTGTTCGAGCCTACCACCCCCTGAATGAGGCATGGTCAACTTGCAATACTACGGATACTATTCATGAAATCAATATATTTATACATCACTTTCATCATCATAAAGTCATATAAGTCATAGGTCATGCAATGGATCATCAATAGTTCAAGAACCATAACCAGACATTTTATCAAACACTTGGCGGGTGTGTAATGGTAGTGTAAAACCATGTGATTAAAGAGTGAAATTATGCAATAAATCTTGAAGTAAATCAACCTACCAACACTTGATAATACTGATGTGCTGTCAAAATACAACACATTTGATGCCCCAAACAAGGGATTTTGTGAGTTCTTAATGCGACTTTTTATGGTTTTTATGTGTTTTTGTGTTGTTCTTGCAAAAAAGTTAGGTTGGCATGATTTTGAAGAAAAGTTATAGATTTTTCCTAAATCAAAGGACGTACGAGCACACCTACGAGTCGTAGCCTAAGCTACGAATCATAGGGTGTGTCATTACAAGAAATAGAGACCAAAATTAAAAAATCTACTAAGTGGAGGTCACCCCTACGAGGCCATCCTACGAGTCATAAGTCTCACCACGACTCATATTGGTGGACTCATAGCAGGAATCAGAGAGCCAAAATATTGGACCAAAAACTGAAAGCCAAGATTATGAAAGGAACATACGAGTCATAGCTCAAGCAACGACTCGTACCTGTGGGTCGTACCAGTTTAGTCCAAGATACCAAGAATCTGATACGAGACCCTTGACTACGACTCGTAGGTCACCCTACGAGTCATATCTATAAGGCGTACCAGTTGGCAACTGTCTTTTCTGTGTTATTTTAGGGTTTATTTGTAAACACTATAAATATATTAAGTTAGGTTTTTATGAATTTTTTTTCCAGATTTTAGAAGATAGGACTTGCCTTTGAATATTCTCTCAAGAATATTTTAGGGTTTTAGATTAGTTTATCATTCTCTCTTAGAAAACCCATTTTGGGGATTGCAAATCTTGCTTTGTATTTATTGTTGATCAATCAAGCTTTCGCGTTTGCAACCTATGGTGCCAAAACTCTTCAGTATTTTTGGTAAAACTTTCACTTATGTTTTGTATTTGCATTTTTGCCTCTTTTGCCTTAGCTATGAGTAGCGAAGCACCCACAACATGGGAATGTGGGAATCATGGGTAGTTGACTTGAAATAACCTAGGTTTATCGCATTTCTACAATTTGGGTTTGCATTTATTGTCTATTTCTCTTCATTATGATTGTTGTTTGGTGGTGGCCAAAACCAAAGCCCGCCTACTATAACTAGCCCGATGAAGGTAGTGACAAATAGGAAAAGAGATGTAGATGATAAGATTCAATTGACTTGTTCTTGTCTAATCAACCAAACTTGACTAAGGGGAGGTTGACTGGGACAATTGGCAACGATTAGTTGACACGCCATGGTTGCCGACCAAGTGCCATGGTGAAATTTGACCTTCACCTTCTCAAGAGGGCTGGAAGAACCTAAGTTACCATCCTGCACGTGAATTTCCAATTGTAGTTATGTTACCTAGGGTAATTGAGTCAACGAAGCATGGTGAACACAATTCCCAAGTTGTCCCTAAAATTAAGTGTTTTCTCGGATCATAGTTTAGTGTTTACTTTACTTTGTTTTTGAATCACAAACCCCCCCTCTATTAAGAGATTTTAGTTTTCTATGCTTGAAATGATTAGTATTGGATTCTTGTAGTCAAGCCCCATATTCCCTGTTGATTCGACCCTAACCATCGATTAAGTTAATTGCTGATAGCGACCACTTTCTTATTGGAGTGTGAACATCATAAAAAATTATGGCGCCATTGCCGGGGAATACAACTAGGTTTTGACTTGAATTCACTATTAGTTAGTTCTAGTGTTGATTTCTAAAATCTCTTGTATTTTACCTTTGTTTTTGTTTTTGTTGGTTGATTGTAAGTGCAGGTTGGCCGGCACGATGACTGAACAAAAGTTCTACATTGCAAACGACTTATTGGAAACCTTGAAGAGGCGAGCCCTATTTTATGGGCAAGAGTCTGAAGACCACCAAATTCATCTGCAGAATTTTACTGAAATGTTGAGGGGGGTTCTTGGGACAAGACATCCTGCTTAGAAGGCCATGGCTCTTTAGGTTTTCCCCATGACTCTCCGGAGTGAAGCTGTGGAATAGTGGTCAATTCTCCCACCCGATGTTTGCTCTAACTGGGAGGAGGTACAATGATTCTTCCTCATGAACTTCTATAAGGATCCCAACAAGCAAAAACTATAGAACAACATCTGTAATTTCTAAAGAGTGTCAGGATAACCTTTGGTAGTGACTTGGGAAAGATAGAAGAAGTGCTTGGTAGGGAATCAAAACCATGGTCTGATTCATGATGAATTGGCAGCTAGTTTCTATTGAGTACTAACTTCTGAGCAATAAGGGCATTCTAATGCATTCTTTGGAGGGGACTATTGAGAGTTTATAAGATGACCATTTAATGAGATCACTAAGTATATGGACAAGCTATCTGCAGTTGCCCAAGTCTACCAACCCTCCCAAGGACAAGCTGGACCATCCACTAATGCATCGAAGGAAGCCTTAGGTAAATGCAAAAGCGACAATGTGTCAAATTGGCTGAAGTTATCGTATCAACATTGCATCATTAATAAGCTGACAAGATTAAGGATATGCTTGAACAAGTCCTGCTCAATTTAAATGAGCAAGATGATCGTTAGGGTGATAAAGTTTGATGTTCTCAAAAGCAACTACAAAGTGGAACAACAAACTATATCAATAAAAAGTCTTGGTGATAGGATGGAGTAGGTTGCTACACAACTAGATGCGGTGCAGATAGAACAGAGGAAGAGTAGAAGGAGCAATGATGGAACTCATGGAGGAGTCTAATTATTTATGATGGCATAGTCGAGCCACGATGTTAAATATGGCGCTTCTTGGGAGGCAACCCAAGCATCTTTTGTGTTTAGATTTACCTTGAGACATTTTCATTCGTATAGCTAGTATAGAGGTAGTTAAGACTGTAAAGACTTTGAACCAGTTGTGTCAGCTTGCATTCTAGTGTATCTTGAGTATTTGGGTGCAGAAACAAAATAGAAACTGAAGAGTGGAGGGACACATGCTTGACACAGCCTATACGAGCAAGCCTATGAGTCGTAGTCACCACTATGACTCATAGTCATGTTTGTAGGGGGAAACAGTAAGTATCAAAGTGGGAACATGTATTATGAGCCATCCTTATGATTCATAGGGTCCTCTATGAGTCGTAAGTGGGGTTCGTAGTACCCAGGTATGAAGTCAAAATATTTCTAAGTATTGGTTTTGCTAAGAGATTGGGACCTACGAGTCGTATGACCCCCTATGACTCATAGTCGAGGTCTCGTAGACCCATTCTGCAGAACTTTAAAAGGTGACATATTTTGAATATTAAAACACTAACATAGTTTGGCTCTTTATGTCCCTGCATGAAGTGGTTCTTTTCACCTTATAGCTCCCTCTAATCTCCCTTTTCACTATTTCATTCATCCCCTAAATTATCCCTCTACTAACATTCCCCTGCAAAGGAATTTGGCACCAAGGAATTGATCTTCTTTTTCCTCTTCTCAGTACTCATTCATCAATTCATCTAGTAAGTTCTTGTGGTTAAGTTTGGTATATCTCTGAAATAACTTTTTCTTATGGTACTTGAATGAATGTTCTATGATCATGATCAGCAACACCATGTGAAAGTGATTATAGTAGTAGGAGGAATGTGATGTCTAACTATCTATACACCTGTAAAGAGTTGATTCTTGACTTTTTTCTTTGTTAGGAGACTTTGATGTCGGTTATCATTGCCACGTGCTTTCATCTCGCATTTTATGGGTCATTATCTTATGAATATCCTTTGGGGTTCAATTCATTGGGGTTGAAGGATATTATGATTCTGTTAAGGCAAACTACTCATGCATAAATTTGATGTATCTCTGGAATGTACTTTCTTGTCTTTAATATTAGAGTGTTCTGAACATATAGGGAAGGATTCTTGTTTTGTTTTGAGATAATTAGTAAGGAAGAGTATTTAGATTCACTGCAGTCTCGCCTATGCTTTGTTTTTGTGACCCCCGATGCTTTCTAGTTAGTTGTTGGTCTTTGTGGAAAGGTTGGAGGCACCGAGGGTGCTCTCTGTTTTCTACTGCAAGGAGCAACTATGAGTCATAGGGCACACTATGAGTCATAGTGGCCCTTTGTAGAAGGCAACAATCATCTAAGGTGCCTTAACATTTTCCCTACGAGTCGTACCTACATCTCTTAGCTGATTCCAGAATGCTTTTCCCTCAGATAACTTGGTATTATAAGGATACTATACAACTCATAGGTCACCCTATGAGTCGTGCCTCCACCGCGTATTTGCAACCTTGCACCTGGTTCAATTATTTCACTAAAGAAATTTTATTGTTTCTTTTATTACTTTATGTGTTATCTTGTTGGTTCAAGACATCATGGGACTCATGCTTTGGTTTGTGATGATTTTTTAGAGACAATGCCTCCAAGAGGACGAAGAGTTTTTGCCCCAACTCCAGGACACCAACTGAGGGATGAAACATCTGATGAGGATCAATCTGTTGAAGAGATAAATGTGCACCCTGACCCCAAAGCCAATGTACCCTTGACCAGATCGCAAACACTAGTTCCGATGGAAGGAGATAGCCCCTCCCAGTCTGAAGAAGAGGGTGACAAAAAAGGGTCAAATGGTGATGCCTCACTTTCTGAGTTTGATTCCCTTGAGGTATCGTAAGCTCAGCATAAAGATACTACTCCCCCACAAGCAGCTGACTCTACTTACACTGTCACCTCCACAGACCCAGAAAACACTAGATGGTGTGTCCTAGGGATGAAAAAGATCTATAAAAAGGGATTGGAGCTGAAAAGCCAAGGGAGGCTAGTGAGGAGATTCCACGAGTAAGCTAGGCTAAAAGATTCAGGACTAAGCAATGTACCAGGGTTAGAGGCTGAAAATGAGAAGCATGAACTAGGTTGGCCATCACAGGTACTGGGGAAGTATGCCAATTATGTGGTTATGGAGTTTTATGCCTCCTACTATGCTACTGTTCTTAGAGATCTGCCGACCCTCAAAAACCCCATTGAGTAGCCCAAATTGAGTAAAGTCCTGGTCAGAGGGGAGGTTGTTAATATCTTAGAGGAAACTATTCGAAGAGTGCAATTCGGGCCAAACTATAAAGTACTACATTTCACTGCAGAGTATGATCATAGGATTGTAGAGATGAGAAAGGTAGTGAATTAGAAGGATGCCAGACTGAGAAAAGAACTTGTTAGGTGGATAGCAAGTCAAATTTGTGAGGAAGGAGTTGAGCCAATATGGGTTACGAACCACATGGAACATATTTTGAAGGCCCATCTCTCATTTAGGCAAATTTCTGGTGGTCCATTATTCGCTGGCGCATCAGACCCACTTTCACGGATAATGTGATCACATTGGAAAGAGCTGTGTTGTTGGTGTAATGACCCCAAAACATGCCTCGAAATGCCTAGAATTTTAATTTCGTTATATCTAAAAATCTATTTGTAATTTCAAAAATCTAACTTTAGAATCTTGTTCAGGGGTTCAAATTAGGTGAAAAAAGGTCTAACCTCAATTTAAGGGTGAAATAATAGCAATTATAAATTTTTAAGTGGTGAATTCTAGAGAGTTTTCCACAATGTCTCCGCAACGTGCCTTGGCACACTTTAGTACAAAATCTTCTCCACGTCCTCTCTACGACGCGGAGATGTGTATTTGGTTGGCAGTATTTTTCTTGTGCAGCCTAAAACATTCTATGTGTTGGGCCCAAGTTTTCCGAACATGTTTTTATCTATACTTAGTCAAAATTCACCCTTATATCATTCAAAACATTTACCCAATAATTCCCAAAATAGTTAGCCATATTTTCACTCCCAAATTCAAGACCCAAAACCCTCATCCAAAGCTAAGGATTCTCTTCAAGCTTCATGTCTCCATTGTCAACCTTCATCAAGTTCATCCAAAAGCTAAGGTATGTAGTGTTGAACCATTGGTTCTTCCACCCATAGTGCATAAACCCTCTTTTACTTAATACTGCATGATTTAAAATTAAGTTTACACGTGGGTCTTGTATATTGAGAAATTTACTGCACAGTGATTTTAGTTCATGAAAGTATGGTTGTTTTAGCATGTTTTGAGCTCCAAAACTTGGATCTAATGTTGGATTTGATGATGGGTTTTGATGTGAATGTCTTGGGGGTATTGCAAGGTGTTGATTAACGGTTTTACCACAGATTTTCTTGCATGATTTCATCCCTAAATTTCATAGTCTTTTACTCCTATCACACACCCCCAAGGTGTTTGATAAAATATTCGGTTATGGTTTCTTGAGGAATTAAAGGTCCAAAGCATGAGATATGATATGAATAATGTTATGAGCTATGGGATATGATATGAACAATGTTATGATGATGAAATGAACTTATGTATATGATTATTCCTATATGAAGTATTACATTAGAGCTTATGATAAATCCTATATAAAGTAATGTATTCGACCATGCCCGATCCGGGGGGACAAGAGCCTAGGTAACCTATCGAGGGGTTAGTACCTTGGTAACTGAGGTGGGAGTTAGTAGTCACCAACCATGTGAGGGGTTTATCCTTTGCCATCCGAATGATAGGTGTGGATGTCATTAACCATGTGAGGGGTGCGTACCTCAACACCTAGGGTGATGGGGTGTGACCATCACTATCTTAGCCCAGCACAAGGTTGGATAACTTGCTTGGTCTCATCTTCACATATGATATCCTATATGAGCATGAGTTACTTAAACATGTTTTACTTATGCATGGATCATATATATCATATTGCTATATTATGCCTATTTCCTATCATTATGCATTTTTGATTATGATGCTTATGTCTTGTTGTATTTCATCCCACATACTTAGTAAATTCAAATGTACTAAAGCATACTTTTTTCTACATGATATCACTATGTAGGAACTGGTGCCTAAGTTGATCCTCCTCCTCCTCCATGTGGTTAGACAGTGCTATTTCAAGCTTATTGGTAAGTCCTCTATTTTGGGGACTTTGGTTTATGTTTTTCTCTTATCTATGTATTGAGACACTATCTTATATGCTATTTGACTATAAAGGTAAGCCTGGTTACTTTGTCTTGGCCCCCGTTCTATCTATGTATGTAGAGGTGTTTGTTGGACAAGTTATGTATTTATGATATGAGCTATGATTCCTTGCCTTTTTATGTCGATGTGTTACAAAGCTCTCCCTTAGCCCAAATGCTCCATTCTATTCTATATGACTTTTATATGCTTCCGTGACTAAGGATGTGTAATGACAAGTTAAGAGGCTTACTTGGGGTTCCTTTGGGTTCCTCATTCGCTATGTTATGTCTAGGCCCTAGGCTTGGGTCATGACAGTTGGCTAGCATTTTGGCAGGGTACAAAATTGACTGGGCTTGGGTTATGGTAGAATAAATACATGAGTCAGCAGTCCGCACTTAACAGGCCTTGCCATTTCCTATTCTGATACATAAGTTATACAAGGCGGTTGAGGTGTCAGTCTCTCTCCACTTGGACTCTCATGTAGAGGCATTGCACATAATGGATCCCAGCCTGATCAAGGCCAACAAGAACCTAGTGACCTTACCACAAGCAACTCATCCTATTTTAGAGCCATTCCTAGTAGAGCCTTTGACTTAGAGTGCACCTTCAGCTGCTACCGGCACTACTTCAGTTGCTACAGAGCCTGCGCCAGTTGTGGAGATCAAGTCCACACCATCCTCCAGTACTGCAGCACCAGCACCAGCTACATTACAGGTTGATCCTCTTACTTCTGCTATTGCTTTTCTGGCATTATTGTGCAAGGTGGCTATGGTGGAGTCCAGACTTCAAGCTCTAGCTGCACGGATCAGACCTTGGATTGAACAGACCGTACGAGACTCAGAGGAGAGGATGAAGGCATTAACCCATAATCTGGTAGATGAGAGAGTTAGAGCGGTGGATGCTTGAGTAGATCCTTTTGAGGCAAGAGTCCAGCGAAGATGTGAGGGCGTTAGGCCTGCTGACATGAGTGCGGTGATTAAAGAGTTGGCCAAGTTTAATGCCGAGTTATTGCATATGTTGGCAGCTCTTGTGCAATCCTGAAGGTGGCACCATCAGGCGATGAGGCACTCGAGTGGCTAGCTGACCGTTTGGACGTCTGTGGGAAGAGGCCCCTTGAGCATGATGATGATCCAGAGTTAACTTAGAAGAGGCCGAGACTGGAGGAGGAATCCATACCCGAGGTGGTGGTGCAGGAGTCGCTACTATTAGTGGCTATTCAGCGAGATTGGGAGAAGTACACCCCACATGGAGAGGGTATTTCTGATACTGCTGTGAGGAGATGGTGCCCCAAGATGCCATTGATCATCTAGAGACCAGTACTTGATGCACCATGATGTTTGACTTCTTTTGACCCCAATCCTTAAATTTGTTATTATGGATATTTTGTCCTTTTATTAAGATAATATTTTTGCTTATGTTGGTTTTGAATGTTTGTGTTGAATGATGTTTTGTCACTTTGATTTTGGATATTAGTTTTTAAATGTTGGTTTTAATATATATATATATATATATGTTATGTTTGCATATTTTTGTATTCTATGTGTTTTTACTTTGAGGACAAAGTATCCTATTTTGGTGGGGTGTAGGAAGTTATGGATTAAGGTGAAGTCTGAGTAACCTCAAGTCCATAACTTTCCCTATTTTTTGATCCCAAGGTTTTCTTGACGTGATTCTTTTTCTTTGTGAATGTTTACTTTTCTATTGAACTGACATGTTTAGGTAGTGTAGATAATGTGTAAATTCATAGTAAAGTTATTTGTTGGCATATACATAGTCTTTAGATGTGTTTTAAAGTTTTGATGAAAAATTGGGTACCCTCAAAGTTTTTGAGATTGTGGTTGTTGATGATTCATACATTTTTGAGTATCTGGCAATGTTTGTGCTGATATTGTGAAGGTAAGTTGAGGCTGAAAGCATGACCTGTGATTCTATACTTGATTGTGGATGCAATGCCATGTGTGTTGTGAACTTATTTTACTGCATTCATGCATCTTGTATGGACTTAGAACTTGCCTTAATACTCTAAGATTGGTTTGCTGATGTGGTGGATATGGAAAGAATCTTAGGCCTTTGTTCTTTGAGTGAACCCACTTTTGGCCTAAGTGACCTACCAAATGAGTGAGTGAATCCCTTGTTCCAAATTTTTGAGCTTCTCATGTACTCATTCTTTGTTAACATCTTGCTAGCTTAACCTTTTTTATGTAAGACCTTGATTTTGGCCTTGGTCAATCCTTAGACATGTGAACCTTAATTTAGGCTAAAAGCCTAAGTTGAGGGTGGCTACAAGTTGTAGCCCTGGTTTGAAGAATAGATATTGTGTACTTCATCTCAGGCTAAAAGCCTAACTTGAAGGTGGCCCTTATTGTGGTAAAGTAATGACAATGAGGTGGTTTGTTGGGAAATAAAGAAAGAAATGAAAAATCAATGAGCCAAGTGAAGAAAAAGAAAAGATAAGTGCCTTGAATTGAGAAAAAGTAGTAAGAATTGAGTTTAGAAATAAGGCACAGTTAAAAATAGAAAGAAAACACTTGAGAAAAGTTCAAAACAGGAGAATAAGGGTGGAGTTATTGAAAAGGGTTGTATTACGAAAGCAAAAAGCTGGTAAACATCGTTCAAGGATAGCTTTTAGTCGCTACTTGCCTAAAATGCCATACCAAAGCCCCTTGAACCTATGTTACAAGCCCATAAGTCCTAAAGTGATCCAAATCCACTTTATTAACAAGCTAGAAGATTAGTATAGAGGCAAGCCTATGGTGTTAGTCGGTATGCATGAATTTCAGTTGTGAGAGTGAGATGCTTTCATGAGGTTGATGGAGTACAAACCCCCCACCGAGGTTGACGGAATACAAACTGCCCATCAAGGTTGACAGAGTACAAACCTCTCATCAATGTTGATGGTTACAAACCCCCAACAATGTTACCCGGGCCTACCATCCCCCCTTAGCTAGGCGACCAAGGTACCAACCCCTCGATAGGTTACCTGGGCTTACAACCCCTCGAGCTAGGCTTGGTCATCCCCAATACTATATAAAGTCATCCCCAACACTATATAAAGATAATATCATATATACATACATTCCTTTTCATCATCATCCAATCATTATTTCATCATCATCTCATCATCATTTCATCATCATATAGTCATTCAAGTCATAAGACATACATTGGATCTTCAATTCCTCAAGAATCCATAACCGGACATTTATCAAACACTTAGAGGGTGTGTAATGCTGGTGTAATACAATGAAATTCAAGAGTAAAATCATGCTAGGAAAATCAGTGTAAAGCCATCAATAGATACTTGATAACACCCTCAAAAAATATAGAAGAAGACCTTTTATCAATCCTTACCATAGACCTTAGATTCATAGCCCCAAATATAGTAAAACAGTCATAATTTCATAAACACAACACCCATGAAGAAATCAACTTTAAATCATGCAAATTAGAGTAAAAGGAGGCTTGGGTATCATGGGTGAAAGGAACCCATGAAACAAACCCACATACCTTAAATTTGGAGATGAACTTGATGAAGATTGGAGATGGAGACTTGAAGCTTGAGAGGAAATCCTTAGATCCAGAGAGGGTTTTGAGACTTCAAATTAGGAGTAAAATATTTGGCTAAGTCTTTGAATGAGTATTGGGAAATGTTTAGAATGATATGAGGGTGAAAAACGACTAAGTATAAGTATATTCACGGTTGGGGACACTTAAGCCCAAGACTTAAAACCCTTGGACCGCAAGAAAAATAACTAGAATGAATTTACACAGGTCCACATATGGTCCGCAACGAGGACCTATAATGAAGGATGAATTTACACATGTCCGCGATGGAGGCGCATCGCAGTACCATCGCAGACAGACACTAGATAAGCTAAATTATGAAAATTGAAATTGCTAATCATTTTCTCTTAAATCAGGGTTAGACCCATTTTCCACTCAAAATGACCCCTTGATCAAGAATATGAAGTTGGAATTTTGATATTGCACATAAATTTTGAGATATATATATATTACGATTCTGGACACTTCCAAGGCACATTTTCGAGCACTTTTTGAGGTCATTTCAATTTCTCCCCATTAGGAATATTCATCTCCGAATGTCAAAGAAACATATATGATAGATACAAACATGAACATTTTAGCCCACATAGAGATGCAACAATGTACTTAAACATCATTT